>JAVTVY010033732.1:0-144454 GCA_036873755.1 Hanleya hanleyi | reverse complement strand
AAAAATCCTTCACCATTAACAGAGAGGGACTATGTGGTCTGGCTTTCATCTTATCAGTAGCCAGGGCAGATGTTTCACACATAAGCTCAACACATGCTTGCTTCAGTGAGGGTGTGTTCATTACAGCTTTAGCTATCTTCCTCGAGCAAAGGGAGCTCAACACCAGTCGTAGTCGCATTATATCTTGCAAGGAAACAGTATTGGTAATGATACTCGTGTTTCAGCTGTTTAGCTGAACTCGATGTGAAATATCTCTTACGTCGCTTCATCTTCACTACATCTGCCTTTTTCTTGGCATAGTCATGTTGATTAACAGCCTCACTGTTATGCTGCCCATTCTGATGTTCAATAGCGGGCTCTCCACCGTGCTGCCGTTTGGCATACCCATGCTCACTATCAAACTCCGGAGAATGCTTAGCTTTATTCATGGCGGAATAGCTATGATCATTACTCTGAATGTAAACATGTTTTCCTGTTTGAGAATAACTACATATTCTTACTGTACATACAGTTTGAAATATAACTAGGTATATAGACAAAAATCAAAGTTTGACAAACCTAAAAAACTTATTTAGATATCATGTCAGGTCTAACATTTCCAAATTCCCAATAGCAAAGTTTTAGATAGACTTTCTGACACTAACCATCATCTCAACCAGTCAAGTCTCATCAGTCTCCAGATGTTTGTTCAACTCCTCACTGCCAATTGTCGAGGCATTCGAGATATCCTCAACCTGTGTAAAACACGATTATAACTGAAAAATAAACTGCAACATACATGTGCTACTTTCAAGATTGTCTAATTTTATATTCTAAATTTTCTTGGGAATGCTTCAATTTCTTGACTTCACGAAGTAATAATGATATCTTGTGCATTCCATCGAGATAATTAAGGTTTAATGTCGCGTTCACGAATATTTCAGCTTACGCTGATATAAACGGCTTGAATCACTGACGTCCCTACTCTCCTTGTTCCCCCCGCTGATTCACATCGCCAAGTTCGCGCCTCTTGGCCATAAGGGGGCGCTTTTATCTGGTTATCCAATCGCCGTGCCGTAATAGCTCGGAGATAACCAGATTCCTCATACTAACCACGATTGGCTACCTCACGTGATCGAAATTACGTCATGCTTACGTCATGCCTTCATGATAGTGAGATCACGACTCTCACGTGGAAGCCATGCCAATATTTTGGCAGCGACACGCCCTCTTACCGCATCTCTCAAAGGAACTTTTCTCCGTCTTTATTACAGTCAACATTCAATTCAAAATCTGAAACAGTTAAACGGTGTTTTTACGTTACCATTCTAGGCAGCTTGATCTCGTTATATACTCATGACGATAAAGCGTGGTCTTATCAGTGGGATATTAACAAAATTTACAGGGATTTATTTGTTAATTATTTGAAGGTCTCAGTGAACAAATGATTGCAATCAGTTGACGAACCTTACTAAACAATAGAGGAAGTTCACTGTTCACTCTTAACGTAATTAGAGCTGTTTTGCCGTCCGTTTATTGCTAGTTTTGCCGTTAACGACATATGAAAAGAGAGACAACTCATATTGCCAAGACTCTTCCGTAAGAGTGTTATTCATTGTCATTGTTGGTTGGCCTGTGCAGAGCGTCAGTGATACAAGCTGAATAGTATGAGTGTATATTTCAACCATATAGGGACGATAAAAAAAATTCTAAGTACTCAGGCCAATAACTTAGTAATCCAACGCATTAAAACATACACACATTAAAACGTATGTAACAAACCTACAGTGCAGATCAGCTTAATCTTCCAATTAGTGAACAGGGTTTACGCACTGATGGCGCGCCAACGTGCTGGCCTAATCACCAAGACTTATTACACCCCCCCCATGATGTGACCCTTGCCGCCACGCGCCGGTAGAATATAGTCCGGTCAAACCACTGAACCATTGTAAGCATGTCGGCGGTAAACAAAGGCTCCCCGTTGGGGCGCTTGCCGGATTGCGCGCTAACAGCGGTCACCGCTTAAAACTGAATTGTTTTCAAAGAGTTCCCCTCTGGCGGTGTACGGCAAGAACACAATCTATTCTACAGTTTAAATTACTGGCTAAGTAATTAAAAAAATATATAGAAGATTTGACTTCTTCAATAAGAATGCTGTAAATGATTATCTATCATTTTTTGTTTGCGCTCCAAGGAAACTCGGTCGTCTTGTGAACATTCGGTTGAGACTACGAATAATCTTCATTAACAAAAAGTTTCGCCAAAGATAGCTTAAAGTATAGAAATAGGAGAGAATACAAGTTGGGCTATATATTTTTTTAAATATTATATTCAGTTGTGAATTTTAGTCGAAGTATGCCTAAATATATTATCAGAATTCATAAAACGTTGGTGTGTGCAAATTGCGAAGGCCGCCTCCTCTTTCAGAACGGCCAGTAAAACGGTTGAACGTAACATTTCAAATGAATACAGCTTCGTATAAATTCAGACACACGGGCGAGTCGAGGTCATAATCAGGGCAACATGCAGTGCTCGGTCAGACTAGTTGTCTCTTTGGCTTGTCTTGTTACAACCGCCTAATCAAAATATACACAGAAATTCAAAAGATCAATTAGCCCCTTACAGAGAATGACAAATACTTGTATATGCTCTTTATTCGTTACCGCCCGACTGTTAAAGGTTGCACACGAAACTTCCGATGAGGAAATAAGAATTAACAAGTATATATGGTCGACACATCGTTCCAGCTAAATAACAAAAAAGAAACAATAACAGAGATTTCTACCTAAACAATAAGTTAATGCCATTTCATTTCTTTTCAAATGAGACACAGACGCGCATTTTGTTGGACGAAAGCGGGATATCACTTTACCCCGTCAGAGAGAGAATGCACTGTTATGTTTATATTATCCACTTGTTTAGGCCAAACTTAACGAGATGATTAACCTTTACAGTGTTGTTTTCTTGCTGACAATATAACATCCGTTATTCTGTTCGACAGGAAGTATGCATTAACACATATGAAATGTAGGTCTTGATGTTGGGGACGGAGGGAGGGACTTCAGCCATAAATAATGTGGGTCCACTGTTCGTTTTACCATTCTCACCTCGTCTCTCATTACAGAAATCACTCTCCTGGTCTTACTGAATATCTCACTATCGGCAAAACATATTTTTGTGCATAAATAACCTGCGATGATATACGTATACGTACCAGAAAGAGTCATGCGAACTTGTACATAGCGATTCTTATTTACTTCTATTTATATCTCCTACTAATCTCTCATTGTTATTTATTATTTATTCATTTATTTAGTTACATATTTAGCGCTGGAAAAGGTATTGAAAAAACAAAGAAATGTACCGCGAAATTCAAATAAAACATTGAGTTGATGGGCCGCGAAATCCGAATGAGAAGCGGCCCTTAAACTACAATTTCAATCAAAAAAACGTACATGTACTCAAGTGAAATCGTATTGAACTACCGTCGACTGTACTGTTTTCATAGTAATATGGATTATAACTTAAAGTGAAAGATTTTCCCATCAGTCGGTGTCCTTCCTGCCGAATCATACTGTCGGTTCAGTAAAATATAACTTCTGCGCAGTAATATTCAAGATTTCAAACACGTGTTCTCATTTTCCCGCGAAAAGCGACGTGGGGATAAACTGGTCGCGCGGGGCTATATTTAGCATGTTCAGACAGCATCCAACACTTGTACCAAAGTTCGTCTGGATAGCGGAGTTGTGTGTAGACGCCAGATTTCATGAGGGTTTATCTATTTCACAGAGGAGTGAGTTCTGTTTTATTGGTGACAAATCCGCAGAAAGGGATTACCAGACTTCAATCAAATTAATCAACCGATTTCTAGTAAAAAGGTACGGGTATTGCATAATTCGTTTCATCGGTTCTTGTCCCACTGATTAAATATTTATACACTGCATAATCCGGTAGTAAAATCCCGGACATTTACTCTTGAATGGTCAAAATTAACACAATTTGCAAGAATTTTTGAATATATAAAAACGAATGACTTGAACTTGCATATCTGTATGAGGAGCGGCCGTAAGATGAAGCTTCCAATAAACAAATACCCACACTTTAATACCAGAAACGCTATTCCTTGATACGCGCAAGTCTGGGTCAACTTTGAAAGCAGGTGTCCGACGAAGCACAAATTACAATCCATTTTGCAAGCGGTGTTTATGATTAAAAAAAATATTGAATCTATTTCCTTTCACAAATTTTTAGATGGAATGCAAATACGCTTGATCGAGGTCGACGTGTTCGCCAGTAACACAAATTCATACACCTGATGTTATTTAATAGGTATGAATTACATGCAGACATTCGTGCCGATTAACGCCACGTGGACTCCCAACTGATTTTCTTGAGCTCGCTAACAAAGACCTCGCTAGCGGGCTCTTCCCGCAGCTCGCTTCCAGCCATTGTCTGACCGTGCTGATAGCGCGCGGCCTGTGTTCAATCATGTCGACGGACTACATTCAACAGAGTTAGAACAATGGCCAGGCGATAATCATGGGCATTGGCGCACTATACCTTTGTGTTGGCACGCTTCGTTTGCGCGCCATTGGTGCGCCAAAATTAACCTTTCAGCTGATCTGCACTGTATATACACAATCAATGTAGAAGCTTGCCAATACTGCACAGCGTGGATTTTTAGGAACTTTTCATGAACTTTGGGGGACTATTCTTGGACTTGCGTGGATTTTTAGGAACTTTTCATGAACTTTGGGGGGACTTCCTCGGACTATTGTTGGATTTGTGTGGATTTTAAGAACTTTTCATGCACTTTTAGGGACTATTCTTGGACTAGTCTTGGACTATTCTTGAACTTGGGTGGATTTTTAGGAACTTTTCATGAACTTTTAGGGACTATTCTTGGACTAGTCTTGGACTATTCTTGGACTTGGGTGGATTTTTAGGAACTTTTCATGAACTTTGGGGGACTTCCTCGGACTATTGTTGGATTTGTGTGGATTTTAAGAACTTTTCATGAACTTTTAGGGACTATTCTTGGACTAGTCTTGGACTATTCTTGGACTTGGGTGGATTTTTAGGAACTTTTCATGAACTTTGGGGGACTTCCTCGGACTATTGTTGGATTTGTGTGGATTTTAAGAACTTTTCATGAACTTTTAGGGACTATTCTTGGACTAGTCTTGGACTATTCTTGGACTATTCTTGGATTTGTGTGGATTTTAAGAACTCTTCATGAACTTTTAGGGACTATTCTTGGACTGTTCTTGGAATTGTGTGGATTTTAAGAACTTTTCATGAACTTTTGTGGAAAACAATAAAGAGCTGCTACACCTATCTATGAATGGTATATTTATTATCACTGGATACTCGTTATAACCGACTATCGCCCATATAAAGTCATATCGAAACGACTCTGGACGGTGACTGAAAGAAAGAAGAACGCAACATCGGTTGTTAAAGTTCAAAGTATATATTTATTTATACAAATTAATTTAGTAATGAAAGTTTCAAAACGAAAATACAAACTGAGCAATCCTAGTACCCAAACACTAATTTCATTCCATTTCCATAACTCTGTGAAAGAGCTGAGGGTATATCGATAACGAACGCAAGGACACGCCCTGGTGGCGGAATCAACTAATCAACCGGTTTGATCGGTTGCCTTGTGTACTCGCGCGGTAAAAGTCTGTTTATTAAGAATTTACGCATCTCAGCGGCAGATTCTTCGGCTTCATCGTTTGATAAATCGTCTTCCTCACGCATCCGTTTCTTAGTCGCCATTACTTTCTGATGAATCGGGTGCTTTCGTAGTTTTCTCCATAACCTTAAATTACGGACGTAGATATTTCGGAACCTCGTCTGTATTCTAGGTAAAAGCTTGTCATATGCCATCTGATGCGCAATTGGTTCATCCACTAAGCCTTCTTCGTAAACTTCCGCAAGATCGTTTATATCGGATTCATGATCATCAATCGCATCATCCGCGAAGTGATCACACAAACACTCGTCATCCTCGACGTCATCATTGTCACCAGTAGTATCATCATTATCGTCATCATCATCATCATCCGTAACTTCTCCGTCATCATCTGCGGCGTCGTCATTACCTTTACTATCATTGTCATCATCATTATCTTCGTCATCGGCGTCAGTAGCGTCGGTATCATTTTGATCACCATGGTAGCCAAAAGTTTGACCTGGAGTATATGTATTTTTACCATTACTACCGGAACTGGAAAAATCGTCCCCATGGACAATACTTCCGCCCGCATGGTAATACGACCTTCCACATGGTAATACTACCGTCGTAGGCTCACTCACCGGCATCGTACGCAGGCACACACACACACACACACCTGGTGCACCCACACCCTAGTGTACCCTATGCCCTACGGGCTATAGGGTACAGGGTGCACCGCGTATGTGTGTGTGTGTGTGCCTGCGTACGCTAACGTCACTTCCGAGTAGCGCAGGGTCAAAGGTCACTTCCTGGGTATTGTAGTTTTACATCCGGGTCCTCATCTTACATCCGGGTCCTCATCTTACATCAGGGTTTTTCCATGTTCGGACGTATTGACCACTCATTGCCCTGGTGACAAACACTGGAACTAGTGGGAGATAACTCCGATGATGACGTATGAAACGACGCCCCCTGTTGGCAAATAGAGTCATTTCACTTTAGCCGAATGTCGATGTTTAACTCTATCATTCATCTTTGGTAATTTCGTGAGACTAGTGTGGTACGGTTGTTCCAAAGCAGATATGAGTTCCCAATGCTATGGATGCTATCGTAAGTTTGCCAATCGCTCCAACATGTTAAAACATAGGAAAACTGGAGCTTGTCCATGCGTCGATAGCGAAAGTATGCTCAGAGACATTCAACGCGAACACAACCAAGGGACACCACCGAGTCTCGCTATAGCTCCAACAAGTAGAGTAGAGCAACCCTATACGATGCCGGTGAGTGAGCCTACGACGGTAGTATTACCATGTGGAAGGTCGTATTACCATGCGGGCGGAAGTATTGTCCATGGGGACGATTTTTCCAGTTCCGGTAGTAATGGTAAAAATACATATACTCCAGGTCAAACTTTTGGCTACCATGGTGATCAAAATGATACCGACGCTACTGATGCCGATGACGAAGATAATGATGATGACAATGATAGTAAAGGTAATGACGACGCCGCAGATGATGACGGAGAAGTTACGGATGATGATGATGATGACGATAATGATGATACTACTGGTGACAATGATGACGTCGAGGATGACGAGTGTTTGTGTGATCACTTCGCGGATGATGCGATTGATGATCATGAATCCGATATAAACGATCTTGCGGAAGTTTACGAAGAAGGCTTAGTGGATGAACCAATTGCGCATCAGATGGCATATGACAAGCTTTTACCTAGAATACAGACGAGGTTCCGAAATATCTACGTCCGTAATTTAAGGTTATGGAGAAAACTACGAAAGCACCCGATTCATCAGAAAGTAATGGCGACTAAGAAACGGATGCGTGAGGAAGACGATTTATCAAACGATGAAGCCGAAGAATCTGCCGCTGAGATGCGTAAATTCCTAATAAACAGACTTTTACCGCGCGAGTACACAAGGCAACCGATCAAACCGGTTGATTAGTTGATTCCGCCACCAGGGCGTATCCTTGCGTTCGTTATCGATATACCCTCAGCTCTTTCACAGAGTTATGGAAATGGAATGAAATTAGTGTTTGGGTACTAGGATTGCTCAGTTTGTATTTTCGTTTTGAAACTTTCATTACTAAATTAATTTGTATAAATAAATATATACTTGAACTTTAACAACCGATGTTGCGTTCTTCTTTCTTTCAGTCACCGTCCAGAGTCGTTTCGATATGACTTTATATGGGCGATAGTCGGTTATAACGAGTATCCAGTGATAATAAATATACCATTCATAGATAGGTGTAGCAGCTCTTTATTGTTTTCCACAAAAGTTCATGAAAAGTTCTTAAAATCCACACAAGTCCAAGAATAGTCCCTAAAAGTTCATGAAGAGTTCTTAAAATCCACACAAATCCAAGAATAGTCCAAGAATAGTCCAAGACTAGTCCAAGAATAGTCCCTAAAAGTTCATGAAAAGTTCTTAAAATCCACACAAATCCAACAATAGTCCGAGGAAGTCCCCCAAAGTTCATGAAAAGTTCCTAAAAATCCACCCAAGTCCAAGAATAGTCCAAGACTAGTCCAAGAATAGTCCCTAAAAGTTCATGAAAAGTTCTTAAAATCCACACAAATCCAACAATAGTCCGAGGAAGTCCCCCAAAGTTCATGAAAAGTTCCTAAAAATCCACCCAAGTCCAAGAATAGTCCAAGACTAGTCCAAGAATAGTCCCTAAAAGTTCATGAAAAGTTCCTAAAAATCCACCCAAGTTCAAGAATAGTCCAAGACTAGTCCAAGAATAGTCCCTAAAAGTGCATGAAAAGTTCTTAAAATCCACACAAATCCAACAATAGTCCGAGGAAGTCCCCCCAAAGTTCATGAAAAGTTCCTAAAAATCCACGCAAGTCCAAGAATAGTCCCCCAAAGTTCATGAAAAGTTCCTAAAAATCCACGCTGTGCAGTATTGGCAAGCTTCTACATTGATTGTGTATATGGCAGTACGTGCGTTTTCCGGTTTGAACAATTTACCCTATTCAGAAAGTCAAGGTAAATGACGGAACATTAGTACAGCATTTAACTCGAAATGTGAAGATGGTCCTCGCCTTTTTAACACCGGCTGGTATCGTTCCTATTTCTAGAGAGCGTTTTCCGCTCGAATTCTCAGGGATGAAGGACTGGGTTTCGGGAATATTCCTGTGTTTGTTTCGACGATGTCGCAGTCGTCGCATCCCTCCGTGTGAAATTTGCGCCGCAAACATCGCAGGTATACGTTTTTGCAATACCTTTAACCGAGTCCGCCGACTTTTTTCCCGCTACTTTTTGGCCTTCCGAACTATCCATACTTGTTGAAGGTAGAACTTCCGCCACATCGCCATGTTTATTCCGGTGGTGTCGTCGTCTGGCATCGCTACGGCTAAAATTCATCCCACAAATTTTACAGGTATATTTTTTACCATTGTCCGCGGTATGTACAGTGGTCATATGCCTTTTTAGACCTTCTTTCGAAGAGAAGGTTTTCGTACAGGTACCGCATTCGAAAACCGTTACCTCATAACCTCTATTATCCGGGCAGTTCACTTCTCTCATATGATGATCTAGGGTATGTTGTGAAGCGAAATAGGGCAGACATCTTTCACACTGGAATTCAGACATGTTGCAGGAGATAGTTACGAATCACTGAGATGGATCTAGTACAAGTCAAAATCGAGTTATGAGGGCTATAGCCGATACTTCCCTATATTTAAACCGAGTGATTTCTGTTATTCGATCACACCTGTTACCACAATACGACTCTATACTTTCGCATTGACAGGTATTAAAATCAATACAATTATGTATCATGACCGCCTTCTATCTATATAGCGAGGTTAGATATATATATATACCGAGTGTTTGGTAATACTAATTGCAATTTGTAAAAAATTAATAGGACCTACAATATATATGAACGCTTAACGTACAGATTCGGAGAAATTATTAATAATATCGTAAATCTATACTACATAAATATATATATCGAAATAACACCTTTTTGTAAAAGCGAAATGAAACCTAAAATATACTCCGTGTTTTGAATCGTTATTAACGATTAACGTATGAATTCGGAAGATTTATTTATAATACCATATGTAGATCTTTAATATATATATATTCAGGTAAATTGTAACGTATGTAATTTATTAATATCCAGACGCAATAATTTATACAAATAAAAATTGTTAATGACGTATGACAGCGCTCGGTGGATCGCGGTGGCTATGTGCATTTTTGGGTGGCTGGGGGCTGTAATACTCTTCCCCTACTACTGGGGTCACCGGGCTTAAAATGAGGCTTATTTTAAATACATATTTATATGGGTAAATGAAATATCTTTGTCAGTTCCCATACATACTTATCAGTCACACTTTATGCTCACATTAAAGGATGAAAATATTCTTTTAGATGACATTTGCATACACTCCCTCCCCGCTTATCCCAGTGACATCATTTTTTGGTGAAAGACGTACGATAAATCTGCGACGCTCTTGACTACGGCCCGGGGCTAAGCGGAATACAATAGCGCTTAGCGTGGCCACGAGACCAGAGGCTTAAACATGAGATCTGGTTTGGTTTTGAAGATAGTGAGCTTTCCTGTGGACACTTTTACACACCCTCTAGAAGTTGTCTTTAATACAGCTAAAAGTGTGCCTCGTAGCTATGGTAATGTATATATTTGTTAAAAGCGGATTCCAAATATATAAATTTGTTCACTGTAAACCTGTAAAGATATTCGGATTTAAACAAAATTAATTAAAAATTTAATTTAATTTTTTTTAAAGCTATTTTCAAAGAAGTATTTAACTTATCAAGTTGAATACAACTCCAACAGGAAACCCGTGCCTCAGTTTTACCAACTTTGGTCTAGTTCTCATTCTATTTAATGGAATATTTCTTTATTTCTTTACAAAATCAAGCAACTCACAGTTTTGAACTTTGAAATTGATTTGAATGTTAATAGAATAAGAACTAGATCATTTAAAAAAAACTGAGACACGGATTTCCTGTTGAAGTGGTGATGTAAGTTTAGATAAGTTGAGTAGTTTTTTTTAAAAGTAGTCATTTGAAAAAGAAGGCTATATGTTTTAAATTCTTGTTTTTCCAATTTGAATATCTTTACAACTTACAAGTCAACAGTGAACACATTTATATATATGGAATCCTTAAGAAATACGCATTCAACAAATATACACATTCTCACAGCTATAAGGCATACTTTTAGCTGTATAAAGACAAATTCTAGAGGGTGTGTAAAAATGTCTGCAAGAGGGCCCAGCATCCTTAAAGCCAAACCAGGTGTCATGTTTAATCATCTGGTATCCTTAAATTGTGACTATGAATCGAGTTAGCTAACTATCTCTCATAACACTGACTCCGAGAGTCTTCTTGTGACGTTAGCGTCCAAATCGGATATATTTATGGAAGGCTATGCCATGGCCAACAGGTTACACAGTGCGAGGATATCAAGATTCAAAGTCCAGTTATTTTGGAAAGTTATAAAATATAGATAAGTCTCGCTTTGATTGTGTATTATTAGCATGGTGATTCTATGATATTGGGTACCAGTACATGTATACGAACGCACAAAACTTCTCTTAAAGATCAATCACCGATTTCATCCGTGTCCAGATTACTGAGACGTGCGGAAACCAGACCTGATTATCTTACTAATCTCGTACATCATTTTATCACAATCATGACAAAACACCGTGTGCTAAAACTTATTGTCAAGTCAGTTCTTTCTGATCGGGCAGGTCTTAATAATTATGGATGCAACCAATGCCGTTGCTCAGCAAATTCGACATTGCAGACAGATTAAACTTACCGATTATTGTGTAGACAGTCGTGACAGCCAAAAGAGCAAACACAGATAAATAGGTATTCCAGCCTAGAACGTATCGTAGGAACAATGTCCCAGCGTAGATCTGTGACTAGAAATAAAAGACATCAGGGAGTTTATCATCTGGAGTATGTTAATGATATATTTATATAAACTCCCAGGTACAGCACTTTAGACGAAGATTACAATTATTAATGACCAAAGTTGTTAGGGGGTCTTGTTACTATTGATTCCGATTGTTTATTATCGGTCCAAATACAGGTCCTGACGCGGTTTAGGGATGATTTAATCCTCATTAGGGTGGAGTTTAGAATGGCGAGATAATATGTATGTATATTGCTTATGCAAGAAATTCGTCAGTTAGCATAAAGTGCATTCAGTATTGTACGATCAGAATAATGTATTATAGACACTGGGTGTTAAAGTTTTTGCTTAAGTTCATACTTCATACTAACGCCATGAGCTGTTTAATTGGTTTTGTCACGTATTGTATAGTATTGTTTTAGTCTGCATAGTGTTCACTGTCCTTAGTGTATATGTATCCTATATTTCGCTTGCTCCAATTTGTATCTTGAAAATGACTTTGAATTAAGTTGAAATATAGATCACTATAACCATGATATATAGATCATTATAACCATGATATATAGATCACTATAACCATGATATATAGATCATTATAACCATGATATCGTTCTTCGGAGTTGCATATACATTGTTATTCGTAAAACTCTTCTGTGGCACAAATGGCTTAGTTCATCTTGAACAACTTGGAAATACATTTGAAGTAAAGATCACTTGTCGATGATAAGGATTTTATGAATAGCGCTTCATAACATCTTGCAATTATCAATAAAACTGTAAGTTGACCGCTGCTCTCTGGGAAGAAACACACTGTTTGGAATCGGTGCTAAGCGTCGAAAGGTCTTTCTATTATTGGCTTGGAAATTCTTTTGTGGACGACGGCTGAATACTGAATGTCAGATCTGACGCGTATAGTTAGCATAATAAGAACAAGTAAACCTGGTCATCTGGATATATAAATTGTATTTTGACTGCCATTGCGGCACCGACCTATTATTAGTTTATACCTGGACGAAAGACCAATCTTTATAACAATATACTATGCATACAGTGTTATTATATTACATTGGCTTGCTGTGTATAGGAATTTGAGTGAACTAAAAGCCAAATAAATGCTAGATCTGATATGCATTGGGAATCAAGTCTCTGCCAAGGGAACATCTGGATTTAAAAGTATGGAGACGGACACTGTCTATGAAACAATTTTGGGGATAACCATGCAACCGGGGACGGAACCAGTTCACAGATATAAGCAGATGTTTTAGTGCCTACTTGGCACTAGGTGTTACGCCGCTCAGAACTAAAGATATGAATCGCTCATGTTATTCGTGTCCAGAATGAAGCGCAGCTACCGTACATGGAATAAACAATCTGAGTGGTTGGCCAAGGTGTGAATTAGCATATGAAATACAGAAAACCTACTTGTACGGTTGGTTTGAATATGATATTCGACTCCTGAATATATCCCAATTCATAATACATAAAAAATTGTATTATTTGAATGATAAAGACGGTTAAAAAAAGTTCAGTATATTGGAATTCCTCGCCTGAATAGGATTGAGAGAGATAATAAGACTAAGACAGATTAATCTACCAAATTATTGCCAAATGTATGTATACACATCTTTCTTCTATATATTTAAATCTTCAGTATCAGTTTTCCTGTCGATTATTTATGATATTACTGACATTGTACGATCGGATTTTTGAGGATAGGATTTTCCATACAAAGGGGTCAAAGCATTTCACCACACACTGTGATATACATCACCCGTTCTTAACTCTAGAACTACTGGACATTAAGATGCGATATATATAGCTGATCGGATATATCTTGCAAATTTTATGTTGATCAAGGGCACCGTACGTCATTTGGAAGCTGTGAATGCATTCCATACGCATAGCCTGTATTATACTGACCATTAATACTTTAATCTGTTTCCTGTTGTATAGGCGTTGTAGAATATGCTGATTATACCTGGGATTATTCATGTTGTAGAAGCGTTAGACTGTGGCCTATATGATATGTATATTTATAAAGAGAGAAAGGACGTTTTCACCACGTAATACACTTCTTCAAGCTGCTGACGTCAAATGATGATCATCATCTAGCTCATAGGTAGATTTGGCCCTTTCTTCCAAGATCGTACCACTCAATGGAGCTATAAAATGGAACGATTATAATAATACTACTAATTCGAGATGATCGACAAAGTATACTGGATGGGCATGGGTGGGGTGAGCTGGAGACGTGGTTGTTTTTAAGATTGCTTTCATATCCATCCTTAATGTTGGACCACCAATCCACATGTCTAAAGTCACATTTGTCTCCATTTCTTATTTGCACGATAACCCTTACCGCTATTATGTTATCCATTTCTTATTTGCACGATAACCCTTACCGCTATTATGTTATCCATTTCTTATTTGCACGATAACCCTTATCGCTATTATGTTATCCATTTCTTATTTGCACGATAACCCTTACCGCTATTATGTTATCCATTTCTTATTTGCACGATAACCCTTACCGCTATCATGTTAGAGATATAAGTTCCAATAAAGACTGTCGCCAGTGTAGCTTGTAATCTTCGGCTTCTGAACCGTCGTCGAACATATTGTGGTACAGTAAACGCCTGTCAAAATGGAGGCAACAAATCTGTTCTTAATCCTCTCTCGAGATAGCGAAAACTGATTATTCATATCAATGTTGGTGTCTTACTTGGCAAAATAACCCAGTCTTATCCAAAATAGTAAAGAATTATAGGCTTTGAATCCATCTCTTTAGTTACATTGGTATTTTCAGTTTGCAGAAGTGGCAGTTGCCATAGCACTTCATTCCTGGTATTGCAGTTTCTATATGGTGGCCAAAATACGTCCACTATACATATTGATTGAATTGGGTATGTGCTTTATTGGAGAACACCAGAAACTTCAGAGTAGATTTGCATTTTGATAAAGCATAACAAGGTTTGTCTTAATAATACTACAATTTTCGGTAACCAGGAAACCATTTAGGAAAGTAACAACTCGACAAATCACAGGTCTATAACAGCATACCATCATACACATCTACTGTAGTATCACATTGTTTTCATACGTGGATATTTTTTTTCAACCCATAATTGAAGCCAACCAAAATCCGACCAAAGCAGATATTACTAGTGGTATTACTTACCCCACAAGCTGCATATATAGGATTACAGACCCATCCTAGAAATATTAATAGGTACACCGCCTGAAAGAGAGACGCTCTTGTCAAATTGATGTGTACAGGAATATATGTTAATTAGAATACATATTCAAAGTGTTAAGTTTGACAGAATGCAGAAGGGTAATCGACATTAGAAACTGAAGATTATTTCTGGTTACCCAATATCACCATTAATTTAACGGAATGTTAAAGAATAGTTCAAGTTGATCATTTATTTAAATAACCATCCAGTTATCGCTGATCCATATGCGCTTTGAAACAAATTTATGCGCCACGACGCCAAGATGAATTACCGTATTTGCTCATTATATTCAGTTATATCAGATGACTTAGCATGACAGAGATATATTATACTCTAAACACACCTTGTAACTTTATTTATATTCAAGAATACTGACCAGCGAGACGGACTGAACGACATTAATTTCATGATGCCTTAGGTTCCACTCCACAGTTTTGTAGCAATGGCCCATGTCCAATTTCATAATAGAGTATAGATCTTCCGTGTTCTGCTACATCATAATTCTTCTGGTCCTTTTTATAGCTTATATCTATAATACCATTCTGTTCAGCATTGTTGGTGCAGCAAATGGGTATATACGGATAGGTGGCTGATTCGAAACTACTGAAATAGCAGACAGCTTTTGTCTCGCAAACAACACGCTTAAAACGAAAGTGCTGAAACTTACTCGTAAAGTGTTGAAATAACCCTTTAAGTGTGTCCACAGGGACTGCTCTTCAAGTGTTGTCCCTATGGACACACTTGAAGGGTTATTTCAACACCTTACGAGTGAGTTTCAGCACTTTAGTTTTAAGCGTGAACGTATGTTTATTTTTAGTTCATGCCTGCTTGGACATTGGTGCTAATGCTGTTCGCTGAATAAGATATTTCCACCACAATGCAAGAATACATAAACGACGGCTTGCTACTGAATATTGCATCTGACGCGTGTATGGAATGTATAAGACTACACGGCACGGCGAATATTTACGCAACGGTGAAGTATGCCTGTAAGAATCGATAGTCGGAATGGTAGCCGTCATCAATGATTGCACAGACCTGCATTCAAATCAATCCATATTGTACACTAACTCATCATTCCTGAAGATGGTTTTAAAATAAACGGAAATATAGAATAAGCAAGTCAATGCTTGTCATTCATCGGAATTCAAACTGACTGTATTCAAATCTATGTTGGCGTACTTCGCGTCGTTTTAGTGTCTGTTTCATTCCTCTATGTTGAACTGTTCTAATAGAACCGGCGAAGAAGAGATACAATTTGGGCTTGACTCAGTAAGATTGACATGTTTACAAAAATTCTCTCTATAACACGTGTACAATGAGCTCTGGTGTTACTTACATGTAATTCAAAAACTGCTACACTCAACCCGAGGGCTGCCCCCGAGCCAGCTATCCCGACAAACATATGGGCTCCACAGTTAGTCGCAAATAAGGACGCTCCAACCTAATTAAACAGAAGGAAAACACTCGAAATGTCATACTTCACGATGATCCACCTTCACGCCTGATCCGTTTCATTTCAGGACAGTAAGCATTCTAAGCTGGGAAGTGTTAGAAAATATCTACTTCGTTGATATTGAAGAAATCAACCTACGCAATAGTTCCAGGTATAATCGTCATGTTATTGATTGTCAATTTACCCGGTATATTAGAAATATTAGCTTTCTGCAGAATTGAGAACAGAATGGCACAATAATTTCCAGGTATCATTAATTCACTGCTTTCAGATGCATATGATGTATATAAGATTTCAACTCACTGGAAACCATGACATATTCTTTCCTGCCAGGAAGTATCCCTCTGAGCTACCAGTGTCACGATTTGGTCTAAAGGTCGCCTGAAATTAAGGTGAATGAAGAAATCACCAATTGACAGTACCACTATTGGTGAACGATAATTTTTAGGCCTCAGCCCAACGGGCTTAAGAGTTCTGTTATGGCCCATGTCATCTGTATGTCCGTCTGTCCGAGCCAAATATTAAAAATTATTGACAGTTGATGAAACTGACAGGTTATTATCCTTTTAATTTGGTGCTAAATGTTATTATATGAATTAGGTCTTTGGGTTATGGAAATTCTTTAATGGACGACGGCTGAATATTGGATGACGGGCTAGATGCTTGTATTTCACGTCTGACCTGTCATTCGTCTTTTTAAAATCTTTTTTTCCATTTCTTTTACCATATATCAGTCTTCTAAAATAGGATCTTCAAGTATGCATACATTATAGCCCAACTTTATACTGATTCACATACTCGAATTAGCATAGTCTTTTTTCCCTAAATTCACCGCCACAAATGCCCAACCACAGCAAGTAGCCAGTGATTCATTCATATGATGTACCACCAAAATGTAACATACATGTAGGCCGTACAGTTTTGCCTTTTTAGATAGTCTTTCACAGTGACAGTCAGCACCCACATTTAAAAGCAGTAACGAGGTATTATGTCCTGATATAGATGCTGTTTATACATTTGGTGAGAAAGTATATTTCCTCTCGATGACGGGATGAACTCAATCAACCACACAATGTGCTTCAAGGGGACGAGGACACACCAACAGCACGGGTAAACCAACGCCACGCCACCGAGCGTAATCCTGTGGAGCACGTGCTCAGATCGGATATATGCACAGCCAATAAGTAAATGTCCACCCAGCCTTGACTCAGAGTCCGTTCACCAACAGCAAGAAGACGCCGTCGAGAGTTTCAATAAAGCGTACTCTTCAAGCGAAGACAGATAAATTCGTTTATGCATTCTGGATAGATCCATGGCATAGAGAACTTCTCACGCTAACAAAATATACAGATTATTATATGAAATTACGATACCTACCATTTTACTAGTCCTATAATAAAGGACATCATCACAGACCCACATGCAGGTACAAGAAAAAAACTCGAATCTGATAATCATCTAACGGGATGAGCCAAAAACAAATGATAGCGAGTAGAAGTTTCACACATATATAATGCAGGTATGCAAAACTGATCCACATTTGAATAGGTACATGTACACTTGAATTGTAAATATATTTCTGAACCGTCCATTTTTGGTACACAGAATCTCACTTTTGACCAACAATTATTGGAATAGTAGGCTCTCATAATCACGATCATTATCAATGCCTCGTATCACATGTCCCATAATTAATGAGGTATAAACATAGCATTCTCGTGTTCTGGCACATGTGGGCACCGTCGTGATATGACTGAAACAAGGTTGAAAACTACGTTAAACCCTTCTACTCACTCACCTGGTTAAAGTTGGATATTTTAAAATAATATCAAATTATGACGTCCTTGGTCGTCCTAAAATGCTTTGAGAAGAAATGTTGATGTTATCATTTGATTGAAAGAAATTGTGCATCTACATCTTTATACATCGGTGCGACAACTTACTGTTGTAATGTATATCTCCATGTATCAATGCTATAACTTGCTGCTGTAATATACATCCCCACACATCAGTTCTATAACTTACTGCTGTAATATACATCTCCATACATCACTGTGATAACTTACTGCTGTACTGTACATCTCAATACATCACTGTGGTAACTTGCTGCTGTAATGTACATCTCCATACATCAGTTCTATAACTTACTGCTGTAATGTGCATCTCCATATATCACTGTGATATCTTACTGCTGTAATGTACATCTCCATACATCACTGTGGTAACTTACTGCTGTAATGTGCATCTCCATATATCACTGTAATATCTTACTGCTGTAATGTACATCTCCATACATCACTGTGATAACTTACTGCTGTACTGTACATCTCAATACATCACTGTGGTAACTTACTGCTGTAATGCACATCTCCATACATCACTGTGGTAACTTACTGCTGTAATGTGCATCTCCATATATCACTGTAATATCTTACTGCTGTAATGTACATCTCCATACATCACTGTAATATCTTACTGCTGTAATGTACATCTCCATACATCACTGTGATAACTTACTGCTGTACTGTACATCTCCATACATCACTGTAATATCTTACTGCTGTAATGTACATCTCCATACATCACTGTAATATCTTACTGCTGTAATGTACATCTCCATACATCACTTGTGGTAACTAACTGCTGTACTGTGCATCTCCATACATCACTGTAATATCTTACTGCTGTAATGTGCATCTCCATATATCACTGTAATATCTTACTGCTGTAATGTACATCTCCATACATCACTGTGGTAACTAACTGCTGTACTGTGCATCTCCATACATCACTGTAATATCTTACTGCTGTAATGTGCATCTCCATATATCACTGTAATATCTTACTGCTGTAATGTACATTGCCATACATCACTGTAATATCTTACTGCTGTAATGTACATCTCCATACATCACTGTAATATCTTACTGCTGTAATGTACATCTCCATACATCACTGTAATATCTTACTGCTGTACTGTACATCTCCATACATCACTGTGGTAACTTACTGCTGTACTGTGCGTCTCCATACATCACTGTAATATCTTACTGCTGTAATGTACATCTCCATACATCACTGTGGTAACTTACTGCTGTAATGTGCATCTCCATACATCACTGTAATATCTTACTGCTGTACTGTACATCTCCATACATCACTGTGATAACTTACTGCTGTACTGTACATCTCAATACATCACTGTGGTAACTTACTGCTGTAATGTACATCTCCATACATCACTGTGATAACTTACTGCTGTACTGTACATCTCCATACATCACTGTGATAACTTACTGCTGTACTGTACATCTCCATACATCACTGTAATATCTTACTGCTGTAATGTACATCTCCATACATCACTGTAATATCTTACTGCTGTAATGTACATCTCCATACATCACTGTGGTAACTAACTGCTGTACTGTGCATCTCCATACATCACTGTAATATCTTACTGCTGTAATGTGCATCTCCATATATCACTGTAATATCTTACTGCTGTAATGTACATTGCCATACATCACTGTAATATCTTACTGCTGTAATGTACATCTCCATACATCACTGTAATATCTTACTGCTGTAATGTACATCTCCATACATCACTGTAATATCTTACTGCTGTACTGTACATCTCCATACATCACTGTGGTAACTTACTGCTGTACTGTGCGTCTCCATACATCACTGTAATATCTTACTGCTGTAATGTACATCTCCATACATCACTGTGGTAACTTACTGCTGTAATGTGCATCTCCATACATCACTGTAATATCTTACTGCTGTACTGTACATCTCCATACATCACTGTGATAACTTACTGCTGTACTGTACATCTCAATACATCACTGTGGTAACTTACTGCTGTAATGTACATCTCCATACATCACTGTGATAACTTACTGTTGTAATGTATATCTTCATGTATCAATGCTATAACTTGCTGCTGTAATATACATCCCCACACATCAGTTCGATAACTTACTGCTGTAATGTGCATCTCCATATATCACTGTAATATCTTACTGCTGTAATGTACATCTCCATACATCACTGTGATAACTTACTGCTGTACTGTACATCTCAATACATCACTGTGATAACTTACTGCTGTAATGTACATCTCCATACATCACTGTGGTAACTTACTGCTGTAATGTGCATCTCCATATATCACTGTAATATCTTACTGCTGTAATGTACATCTCCATACATCACTGTGATAACTTACTGCTGTAATGTACATCTCCATACATCACTGTGATAACTTACTGCTGTACTGTACATCTCCATACATCAGTGTGCTAACTTACTGCTGTAATGTACATCTCCATACATCACTGTGCTAAATTACTGCTGTAATGTACATCTCCATACATCACTGTGCTAACTTACTGCTGTAATGTACATCTCCATACATCACTGTGCTAACTTACTGCTGTAATGTGCATCTCCATACATCACTGTGCTAACTTACTGCTGTAATGTACATCTCCATACATCACTGTGATAACTTACTGCTGTAATGTACATCTCCATACATCACTGTGATAACTTACTGCTGTACTGTACATCTCCATACATCAGTGTGCTAACTTACTGCTGTAATGTACATCTCCATACATCACTGTGCTAAATTACTGCTGTAATGTACATCTCCATACATCACTGTGCTAACTTACTGCTGTAATGTACATCTCCATACATCACTGTGCTAACTTACTGCTGTAATGTGCATCTCCATACATCACTGTGCTAACTTACTGCTGTAATGTACATCTCCATACATCATTGTGCTAACTTACTGCTGTACTGTACATCTCCATACATCAGTGTGCTAACTTACTGCTGTAATGTACATCTCCATACATCACTGTGCTAAATTACTGCTGTAATGTACATCTCCATACATCACTGTGCTAACTTACTGCTGTAATGTACATCTCCATACATCACTGTGGTAACTTACTGCTGTAATGTGCAACTCCATACATCACTGTAATATCTTACTGCTGTAATGTACACTTTCATACACAGAACAATGAAATGTTTCGCATTCATCTTAATTCCTTAGTGTGCATCTTGATACCTTAACGCCATAACTTACGGCTGCAATGTACATCATCATATATCAGTTTGATGACTTACTGTTGTGATGTACATCTTCAATGCGATAACTTACTGATGTAATATAAATCTCCATACATCAGTTCCATGACTTAATGTGCTGTAAATGTCTATCTCCTCTCATGACAGCGAAAACTCACTACTGTAATGTAAATCTTCATGCATCAGTCCGATAACTCACTGCTGTAATGTCTGCTTTCATCAATGCGAAAACTTACTGCTGTAATGTACATCTTCATACATCAGTGTGATAACTTGTTGCTATAATGTACATCTTCAATGCGATAACATACTCATGACTCATACTCAGTTCGATGACTTAATGCGCTGTAATGTCTATCTCTTTTCATCGAATATGAGTGAAACAAACTTGAGTGTGACATTAAGCCAAATTCCCTCCTTCCCTCCCTCTTTTCATCGATGCGACAACTTACTGCTGTAATGTATATCTTCATACATCAGTTCGACAGCTTACTGCTGTGATGTACATTTCCATACATCAGCGATATCTTACTGCTGTAATGTACATCATCATACATCACTGCGACATCGTACTGCTGTAATGTACATCATCATACATCACTGTGACATCGTACTGCTGTAATGTACATCATCATACATCACTGCGACATCGTACTGCTGTAATGTACATCATCATACATCACTGCGATTTCGTACTGCTGTAATGTACATCATCATACATCACTGCGACATCGTACTGCTGTAATGTACATCATACATCACTGCGACATCGTACTGCTGTAATGTACATCATCATACATCACTGCGACATCGTACTGCTGTAATGTACATCATCATACATCACTGCGACATCGTACTGCTGTAATGTACATCATCATACATCACTGCGACATCGTACTGCTATAATGTACATCATCATACATCACTGCGACATCGTACTGCTGTAATGTACATCATCATACATCACTGCGACATCGTACTACTGTAATGTACATCATCATACATCACTGCGACATCGTACTGCTGTAAAGCACACTTTCATACACAGAAATGATATGTTTCGGGTTCATCTTAATTTCTTGATGTACATCTTGATATCTCAACGCGATAACTTACGGCTGCAATGCACATTTCCATACATCAGTGCGATAACTTAGTGCTGTAATGTCTATCTCTTTTCATCAATGCGACATCTTACTGTTGTAATGTACATATTCATACATCGGTGCGACAACTTACTGCTGTAATGTTCATCTTCAATGCGATAACTTACTGATGTAATATATATCTCCATACATCAGTTCGATGACTTAATGCACTGTAATGTCTATCTCCTCTCATGACAGCGACAACTTACTGTTGTAATGTACATCTTCATGCATCAGTGCGATAACTCACTGCTGTAATGTCTGCTTTCAGCCATGCGACAACTTACCGCTGTAATGTACATCTTCATACATCAGTGCGATAACTTACTGCTGTAATGTACGTCTTCGATGCGATACCTTACTGATGTAATATAAATCTCCATACATCAGTTCGATGACTTAATGCACTGTAATGTCTATCTCCTCTCATGACAGCGACAATTTACTGTTGTAATGTACATCTTCATGCATCAGTGTGATAACTCACTGCTGTAATGTCTGCTTTCAGCCATGCGACAACTTACCGCTGTAATGTACATCTTCATACATCAGTGCGATAACTTACTGCTGTAATGTTCATCTTCAATGCGATAACTTACTGATGTAATATAAATCTCCATACATCAGTTCGATGACTTAATGCACTGTAATGTCTATCTCCTCTCATGACAGCGACAACTTACTGTTGTAATGTACATCTTCATGCATCAGTGTGATAACTCACTGCTGTAATGTCTGCTTTCAGCCATGCGACAACTTACCGCTGTAATGTACATCTTCATACATCAGTGCGATAACTTACTGCTGTAATGTACGTCTTCGATGCGATACCTTACTGATGTAATATAAATGTCCATACATCAGTTTGATGACTTAATGCTGTAATGTCATCTCCTCGTACTGCTGTAATGTACATTTTCACACATCAGTTCGATAACTTTTATTTATCTTTTTCCAATTCCGTTACAACATGCACAGTTATACATATACCATATTTAACAGTAAATACATACCGATTTAATTTACATACATAATCTATGTACTCACTTGAAAAAATATCACTTGCTATTGCACGCGCACAATTTTGAACGGAAGCGCCACATGTTTCAGGTAACTCAGCAAACCAGTTGTTACCCAAGCTGAGTGCGTTAAGCTCTAAGTAGTTTTCCATTATATGCCATTTAAAAAAAAAAAAATCCGTCGTAAATGTAGTATTTGCGATAAACTTTTCGATTTTATATTGATCTTGAAACTTATCAAATAAATATATAGGAAGAAGTTCTATACTTTCTTTTTCTATATTGCAGTAAGAAAAAAGATTGTCATTTCGTTTTCCGATGTTATACATGAAGGAATTTGTACATAAAATTCTGTGTAGAGTTTTATATTGAAAATTAAGAAGTTTTCTTTCCGGGGTGGTTTTAAAAATTTTTGTATATATTTTTCTTCAATCAATATCGGGACACGGTTTCAGAATATCGTTCCATTTTTCGCTGCATTTGAACCCAACTGTATCATTTGCATTATTTAGTACATCATAAAAAATTCTACCACCTCTTTCCTGCCTTATCAGTAACCTTTGTTCGATGCCTAGAACCGGTAAATATATGTTCGTAGTTGAAAAGTTATTAGCCAATGTATTTTTCCATTGCTCGGGGATTATATTTGATAACCGTATATAATCTTTAATGTCCGTTTTATGCAATATCTTCTTTTTAGATCCGCAAAATCGAAAAATTCCCCTGAAAATTGACACGTTCGCGTACATGTTTAATACCATTTTCTCACAGTCCATAATAAAAATTGATTGTGTTAAATAATCTGCTATTGAGACATAAGGGTTCGTCCAAAATATCTGCAATAGATTCGGGAATAAGTTTGGAACACATTTGCTTCCATGCTAAGAATGTATCTTTCCAAAAAGGGTTTGAAATGTTTTCGATAACCATCTCAAATTTTCCGCACCCATGCTCCGTACGTCGAGCATTTCTCCCAACTTACTGTTTATTATATTTTGCCATTTTTTACTCGGGAATGGAAGGCGTTTGATCCATGTAATTTTTAGACTACGTATATAATATTTGATATTCACCATCTTCAAACCCCCCTTGTTTGTAGGCCTTTGTTCAAATGTCTCTTTATATTGTATCATTTCCTCTGTTCCATATAAACCCAAATAAAATCGAATTAAGCTAACGAACCAAATCATCGGCTGGG
This sequence comes from Hanleya hanleyi, assembly GCA_036873755.1. Lineage (NCBI taxonomy): Eukaryota > Metazoa > Mollusca > Polyplacophora > Lepidopleurida > Hanleyidae > Hanleya > Hanleya hanleyi. Next base: position 119,689 of record JAVTVY010033732.1, on the reverse strand, counting down.
TTTGGCAAGGCAAGAAGAGGTAACTGTGTGATAACTTACTGCTGTAATATACATCACCATACATCAGTGCGATAACTTACTGCTGTAATGTACAACTCCATACATCAGTGCGATAACTTACTGCTGTAATGTACATCTCCTTATATCACTGTGCTAACTTACTGCTATAATGTACATCTCCATACATCACTGTGCTAAATTACTGCTGTAATGTACATCTCCATACATCACTGTGCTAACTTACTGCTGTAATGTACATCTCCATACATCACTGTGCTAACTTACTGCTGTAATGTGCATCTCCATACATCACTGTGCTAACTTACTGCTGTAATGTACATCTCCATACATCATTGTGCTAACTTACTGCTGTAATGTACATCTCCATACATCACTGTGCTAAATTACTGCTGTAATGTACATCTCCATACATCACTGTGCTAACTTACTGCTGTAATGTACATCTCCATACATCACTGTGCTAACTTACTGCTGTAATGTGCATCTCCATACATCACTGTGCTAACTTACTGCTGTAATGTACATCTCCATACATCACTGTGCTAACTTACTGCTGTAATGTACATCTCCATACATCACTGTGCTAACTTACTTCTGTAATGTACATCTCCATACATCACTGTGCTAACTTACTGCTGTAATATACATCTCCATACATCACTGTGCTAAATTACTGCTGTAATGTACATCTCCATACATCACTGTGCTAACTTACTGCTGTAATGTACATCTCCATACATCACTGCGATATCTTACTGCTGTAATGTACAACTCCATACATCAGTGCGATAACTTACTGCTGTAATGTAGATCTTCATACATCAGTGCGATAATTTATTGCTGTAACGCACGTCTCGATACATCAGCGCGATATATCACTGCTGTAATGTATCTCTCCATACATCAGTACAATAACTTACATGTACAGCTGTAATGTACATTTTCATACATCAGTGCGGTAACTCACTGCTGTAATGTACATCTTCATACACCAGTGCCGTACAACTTACTGTGTAATGTTTATCTCCATACATCAGTGGCATAATTTACTGCTGTACCGTGCGTCCCAATACATCAGTGCGAAACTTACTGCTGTAACGTACATCTCCATACATCAGTGCGATAACTTACAGCTGTAATGTACATCTCCATACATCAGTGCTATAGCTTAATGCTGTAATGTACATCTTCTTACACAGTACCAAAACTTACTGCTGTAACGCGCGTCTCGATACATCATGGCGATAACTTACTGCTGTAATGTACATCTTCATACATCAGTGCGATACGCGCGTCTCGATTCATCCGTGCGATAACTTACTGCTGTAATATACATCTCGATACATCAGTGCGATAGCTTAGTGCTGTATTGCATATTTCCATACATCAGTGCAATAACTTCTGTAATGTACATCATCATACATGAGTGCAATAACTTTCTGCTATATCGTACATTACACTCCGTTACATCGCCACTGATTTGTTGGTAGCTAGTTGGCACAGGTTCCTGTTGCTTCAATGCATTTTGCTGAGAAGCAACATGAATTCGATAATGTGATGTGTAGCACTGTAATTGCGCTTGATTTTATTGGCTTGTTGTTTCTTCGCGACATGACTGAAATGTTGCGGAAAGCGACGTTAAAACTCACTCACTTCACTACAGGTCAAAATATCATTATTTTGTGACCAGCGTATAATTCCATAACATCTGTCAGTTGTTCCCCTCACTAACTTCATAATATCTGTAACTTGTTCCCCTCACTAATTTCATAATATCTGTAACTTGTTCCCCTGACTAACTTCATAACATTTATTAAACTTGTTCCCCTCACTAATTTCATAACATTTGTTAAACTTGTTCCCCTCACTAATTTCATAACATTTGTTAATCTTGTTCCCCTCACTAATTTCATAATATCTGTAATTTGTTTCTCTCACTAATTTTATAACATTTGTTAAACTTATTCCCCTCACTAATTTCATAATGTCTGTAACTTGTTCCTCTCACTAATTTCATAACATTTGTTAAACTTGTTCCCCTCACTAATTTCATAATATCTGTAACTTGTTCCTCTCACTAATTTCATAACATTTGTTACACTTGTTCCCCTCACTAATTTCATAACATTTGTTAAACTTGTTCCCCTCACTAATTTCATAATGTCTGTAACTTGTTCCTCTCACTAATTTCATAACATTTGTTAAACTTGTTCCCCTCACTAATTTCAAAACATTTGTTAAACTTGTTCCCCTCACTAAGTTCATAACATTTGTTAAACTTATTCCCCTCACTAATTTCATATCTGTAACTTATTCCCCTCACTAATTTCATAATGTCTGTAACTTGTTCCTCTCACTAATTTCATAACATTTGTTAAACTTGTTCCCCTCACTAATTTCATAACATTTGTTAAACTTGTTCCCCTCACTAATTTCATAATGTCTGTAACTTATTCCGCTCACTAATTTCATAACATTTGTTAATCTTGTTCCCCTCGCTAATTTCATAACATTTGTTAAACTTGTTCCCCTAAATAATTTCATAACATTTGTTAATCTTGTTCCCCTCACTAATTTCATAATATCTGTAACTTGATCCTCTCACTAATTTCATAAAATTTGTTAAACTTGTTCCCCTCACTAATTTCATAATATCTGTAACTTGATCCTCTCACTAATTTCATAACATTTGTTAAACTTATTCCCCTCACTAATTTCATTATGTCTGTAACTTGTTCCTCTCACTAATTTCATAGCTTGTTCCCCTCACTAAGTTCATAATATCTGTAAATTGTTCCTCTCACTAATTTCATAACATTTGTTAAACTTGTTCCCCTCACTAATTTCATAATATCTGTAACTTGATCCTCTCACTAATTTCATAACATTTGTTAAACTTGTTTCCCTCACTAATTTCATAATATCTGTAACTTGTTCCTCTCACTAATTTCATAACATTTGTTAAACTTGTTCCCCTCACTAATTTCATAATATCTGTAACTTGATCCTCTCACTAATTTCATAACATTTGTTAAACTTGTTTCCCTCACTAATTTCATAATATCTGTAACTTGTTCCTCTCACTAATTTCATAACATTTGTTAAACTTGTTTCCCTCGCTAATTTCGTAACATTTGTTAATCTTGTTCCCCTCACTAATTTCATATCTGTAACTTGTTCCCCTCACTAATTTCATAACATTTGTTAAACTTGTTCCCCTCACTAATTTCATAACATTTGTTAAACTTGTTCCCCTCACTAATTTCATAACATTTGTTAATCTTGTTCCCCTCACTAATTTCATAATATCTGTAATTTGTTTCTCTCACTAATTTTATAACATTTGTTAAACTTGTTCCCCTCACTAATTTCATAATGTCTGTAACTTGTTCCTCTCACTAATTTCATAACATTTGTTAAACTTGTTCCCTTCACTAATTTCATAATATCTGTAACTTGTTCCTCTCACTAATTTCATAACATTTGTTACACTTGTTCCCCTCACTAATTTCATAACATTTGTTAAACTTGTTCCCCTCACTAATTTCATAATGTCTGTAACTTGTTCCTCTCACTAATTTCATAACATTTGTTAAACTTGTTCCCCTCACTAATTTCAAAACATTTGTTAAACTTGTTCCCCTCACTAAGTTCATAACATTTGTTAAACTTATTCCCCTCACTAATTTCATATCTGTAACTTATTCCCCTCACTAATTTCATAATGTCTGTAACTTGTTCCTCTCACTAATTTCATAACATTTGTTAAACTTGTTCCCCTCACTAATTTCATAACATTTGTTAAATTTGTTCCCCTCACTAATTTCATAATGTCTGTAACTTGTTCCTCTCACTAATTTGATAACATTTGTTAAACTTGTTCCCCTCACTAATTTCATAACATTTGTTTAACTTGTTCCCCTCACTAATTTCATAATGTCTGTAACTTATTCCGCTCACTAATTTCATAACATTTGTTAATCTTGTTCCCCTCACTAATTTCATAACATTTGTTAAACTTGTTCCCCTAAATAATTTCATGACATTTGTTAATCTTGTTCCCCTCACTAATTTCATAATATCTGTAACTTGATCCTCTCACTAATTTCATAAAATTTGTTAAACTTGTTCCCCTCACTAATTTCATAATATCTGTAACTTGATCCTCTCACTAATTTCATAACATTTGTTAAACTTATTCCCCTCACTAATTTCATTATGTCTGTAACTTGTTCCTCTCACTAATTTCATAGCTTGTTCCCTCACTAAGTTCATAATATCTGTAACTTGTTCCTCTCACTAATTTCATAACATTTGTTAAACTTGTTCCCCTCACTAATTTCATAATATCTATAACTTGATCCTCTCACTAATTTCATAACATTTGTTAAACTTGTTTCCCTCACTAATTTCATAATATCTGTAACTTGTTCCTCTCACTAATTTCATAACATTTGTTAAACTTGTTCCCCTCACTAATTTCATAATATCTGTAACTTGATCCTCTCACTAATTTCATAACATTTGTTAAACTTGTTTCCCTCACTAATTTCATAATATCTGTAACTTGTTCCTCTCACTAATTTCATAACATTTGTTAAACTTGTTTCCCTCGCTAATTTCGTAACATTTGTTAATCTTGTTCCCCTCACTAATTTCATATCTGTAACTTGTTCCCCTCACTAATTTCATAACATTTGTTAAACTTGTTCCCCTCGCTAATTTCATAACATTTGTTAAACTTGTTCCCCTCACTAATTTCATAATATCTGTAATTTGTTTCTCTCACTAATTTCATAACATTTGTTAAACTTGTTCCTCTCACTAATTTCATAACATTTGTTAAACTTGTTCCCCTCAATAATTTCATAACATTTGTTAAACTTGTTCCCTCACTAATTTCATATCTGTAACTTGTTCCCCCCACTAATTTCATAACATTGTTAAAATTGATCCTCTCACTAATTTCATAACATTTGTTAAACTTGATCCTCTCACTAATTTCATAACATTTGTTTAACTTGTTCCCCTCACTAATTTCATAATGTCTGTAACTTGTTCCCCTCACTAATTTCATAACATTTGTTAAACTTGTTCCCCGCGCTAATTTCATAACATTTGTTAAACTTGTTCCCCTCACTAATTTCATAACATTTGTTAAACCAGTTCCCTTCACTAATTTCATAACATTTGTTAAACTTGTTCCCCTCACTAATTTCATAACATTTGTTAAACTTGTTCCTCTCACTAATTTCATAACATTTGTTAAACTTGTTCCCCTCACTAATTTCATAACATTTGTTAAACTTGTTCCCCTCACTAATTTCATATCTGTAACTTGTTCCCCTCACTAATTTCATAACATTTGTTAAACTTGTTCCCCTCACTAATTGCATAACATTTGTTAAACTTGTTCCCCTCACCAATTTCATAATATCTGTAACTTGTTCCCCTCACTAATTTCATAACATTTGTTAAACCGGTTCCCTTCACTAATTTCATAACATTTGTTAAACTTGTTCTCCTCCCTAATTTCATAACATTTGTTAAACTTGTTCCCCTCACCAATTTCATAATATCTATAACTTGTTCCCCTCACTACTTTAATAAGATTTGTTAAACTTGTTCCCTTCACTAATTTCATAACATTTGTTAAACTTGTTCCCCTCACTAATTTCTTAACATTTGTTAAACTTGTTCCCTTCACTAATTTCATAACATCTGTAGCTTATTTCACTCACTAATTTCATAATATCTGTAACTTGCTCCCTTCACTAATTTCATAACATTTGTTAAACTTGTTCCCCTCACTAATTTCATAATATCTGTAACTTGTTCCTCTCACTAATTTCATAACATCTGTTAAACTTGTTCCCCTCACTAATTTCATAATATCTGTAATTTGTTTCTCTCACTAATTTCATAACATTTGTTAAACTTGTTCCTCTCACTAATTTCATAACATTTGTTAAACTTGTTCCCCTCACTAATTTCATAACTTCTGTAGCTTATTTCACTCATTAATTTCATAATATCTGTAACTTGATCCTCTCACTAATTTCATAACATTTGTTAAACTTGTTCCCCTCACTAATTTCATATCTGTAACTTGTTCCTCTCACTAATTTCATAACATCTGTTAAACTTGTTCCCCTCACTAATTTCGTAACATTTGTTAATCTTGTTCCCCTCACTAATTTCATAACATTTGTTAAACTTGATCCTCTCACTAATTTCATAACATTTGTTAAACTTGTTTCCCTCACTAATTTCATAATATCTTTAACTTGTTCCTCTCACTGATTTCATAACATTTGTTAAACTTGATCCTCTCACTAATTTAATAACATTTGTTAAACTTGTTCCCCTCACCAATTTCATATCTGTAACTTGTTCCCCTCACTAATTTCATAACATTTGTTAAACTTGTTCCCTTCACTAATTTCATAACATTTGTTAAACTTGTTCCCCTCACTAATTTCATAACATTTGTTAAACTTGTTCCCCTCACTAATTTCATAACATTTGTTAAACTTGTTCCCTTCACTAATTTCATAACATTTATTAAACTTGTTCCCCTCACTAATTTCTTAACATTTGTTAAACTTGTTCCCCTCACTAATTTCATAACATCTGTAGCTTATTTCACTCACTAATTTCATAATATCTGTAACTTGCTCCCTTCACTAATTTCATAATATTTATAACTTGTTTCTCTCACTAATTCCATAATATCTGTAACTTGTTCCCCTGACTAGCTTCATAGCATCTGTAACTTGTTCCCCTCACTAATTTCACAACATCTGAAACTTGTTCCCCTCACTAATTTCATAACATTAGTTAAACTTGTTCCCCTCACTAATTTCATAACCTCTGTAGCTTATTTCACTCACTAATTTCATAATATCTGTAACTTGATCCTCTCACTAATTTCATAACATTTGTTAAACTTGTTCCCATCTCTAATTTCTTAACATTTGAAAAACTTGTTACCCTCACTAATTTCATAACATCTGTAGCTTATTTCAGTCACTAATTTCATAATATCTGTAACTTGATCCTCTCACTAATTTCATAACATTTGTTAAACTTGTTCCCCTCGCTAATTTCATAATATCTGTAACTTGTTCCTCTCACTAATTTCATAACATCTGTTAAACTTGTTCCCCTCATTAATTTCGTAACATTTGTTAATCTTGTTCCCCTCACTAATTTCATATCTGTAACTTGTTCCCCTCATTAATTTCATAACATTTGTTAAACTTGTTCCCCTCACTAATTTCATAATATCTGTAATTTGGTTCTCTCACTAATTTCATAACATTTGTTAAACTTGTTCCCCTCACTAATTTCATAACATTTGTTAAACGTGTTCCCCTCACTAATTTCATATCTGTAACTTGTTCCCCTCACTAATTTCATAACATTTGTTAAACTTGATCCTCTCACTAATTTCATAACATTTGTTAAACTTGTTCCCCTCACTAATTTCATAATATCTTTAACTTGTTCCTCTCACTGATTTCATAACATTTGTTAAACTTGATCCTCTCACTAATTCCATAACATTTGTTAAACTTGTTCCCCTCAGTAAGTTCATAATGTCTGTAACTTGTTCCTCTCACTAATTTCATAACATTTGTTAATCTTGTTCTCCTCACTAATTTCATATCTGTAACTTGTTCCCCTCACTAATTTCATAACATTTGTTAAACTTGATCCTCTCACTAATTTCATAACATTTGTTAAACTTGTTCCCCTCGCTAATTTCATAACATTTGTTAACCTTGTTCCCCTGACTAATTTCATAATATCTGTAATTTGTTTCTCTCACTAATTTGATAACATTTGTTAAACTTGTTCCCCTCACTAATTTCATAACATTTGTTAAACTTGTTCCCTCACTAATTTCATAACATTTGTTAAACTTGTTCCCCTCACTAATTTCATATCTGTAACTTGTTCCCCTCACTAATTTCATAACATTTGTTAAACTTGTTCCCCTCACTAATTTCATAACATTTGTTAAACTTGTTCTCCTCACCAATTTCATAATATCTGTAACTTGTTCCCCTCACTAATTTCATAACATTTGTTAAACTTATTCCCTTCACTAATTTCATAACATTTGTTAAACTTGTTCCCCTCACTAATTTCATAACATTTGTTAAACTTGTTCCCCTAACTAATTTCATAACATTTGTTAAACTTGTTCCCCTCACCAATTTCATATCTGTAACTTGTTCCCCTCACTAATTTCATAACATTTGTTAAACTTGTTCCCTTCACTAATTTCATAACATTTGTTAAACTTGTTCCCCTCAGTAATTTCTTAACATTTGTTAAACTTGTTCCCCTCACTAACTTCATAACATCTGTAGCTTATTTCACTCACTAATTTCATAATATCTGTAACTTGCTCCCTTCACTAATTTCATAATATTTATAACTTGTTTCTCTCACTAATTCCATAATATCTGTAACTTATTCCCCTCACTAACTTCATAACATCTGTAACTTGTTCCCCTCACTAATTTCACAACATCTGAAACTTGTTCCCCTCACTAATTCCATAACATTAGGTTTGCAGCTGTTCTCCTTCGGCAATGTTCATCTATTATTTGAGACCGACTCAGTATTTTGCCGCTGGAATGAGGCTTTGTATCTGTAACGATTCATTTATATTTTGCACTCACTCAGATTTTGATATTTTAATCCAATGACTTCTCGAATTTCCTTTGATATGTTCCTTGTAATAAACTCACTATACAAGTCAACCGTGGTGTATTTCATATGATGTATTTAAAATAAACCACAGCTGACCTCCTTTTCCGGGATCAGGCCAAAAGAGGCGGAGCTGCACCCTTATGCTCGGATGGTCACTGGATAAAACAGTTACATGATAGACACTAGACCATGTATGCCCAGTATTGGCGCGATATTGTACTCTCGGGGGCTTCGTCCCCCTCGACCACAATATCCTGTCAATATTTGGCATACAGTGTCTCTTATCATTTAACTATAACTCGTCTCTCTACTATGTAAAATGTTGGCTTTTGCACTATTGTCCGATGTGTCTGAAATGAAGGTAATCATTATGATTACAACACATATAAGGGAAGTGGGAAGAGGTGCCGACATACTGACAGAGTCACATGGCTTCACAGTATGGGCTTCTGGTTAACCTGTTCTAAAGCACAAACCAAGAATCTAACGATTCGTCATATGTGTTGTATCTCAGGTACGCTTTTATTAAATTTTTTGACCACACGGGCCCTAGCACCGGCATAAGCGGTATTAGATACAAATCTAGAAAGCTGTGATGGAAATGCTCTGACAAATCGTATATTGGTAATTGGTGAGCTGTGTCGCTGTGACAACTCGTACACTGGGGATTGGTGAGCTGTATCGCCGTCAGATGACAATTACGGCATTTAACACAAATGACTAGTCTGTAAGGCCCGATGTCGACCAAGCATCAATTCTGATATTATTCTGTATTAAACGCATATTCAAACACTATACTGTGACTCAGGAGATATTGCTATCCTCTGGCCTTCAAACACAAGATCATAAGATGTACATGTACATGTACTGTATAATGTGTTCACTCCCGTTAACAGATGTTTGGCCAACGTTGGTCCAACGTGTGATTTTTTGGTCTACAGTTGCAACCGTTGTTTACAAATTGTAGTTCACATGTGCATAAAAGTATGTTATGCACAAACCGTGGTTTGTTCAAGGGTGCAGTTGTTACTCTCTGTTCCCTAATAATCTTGTTCATACAGTGACTGGCGGAATTCAGTTTCGATAGAGACGAATGATCTCTCAAAATGTATTCTGGCAGTATCGGTAATGGTATATCAAATAGAAAAGTTATATCACTCTCTGTCAAGCCAACAAGTCAAGAACCATTGCATTTTAAAATACACTATATTCCACGGAAGCGTCTATGGGCCAGGGTAAAAATTTTTCTAAACCGGTATCTCGTAATTACGCGTTAGTTATCTCGTAATTACGCGTTAGCTATCTCGTAATTACGCGTTAGCTACCTCGTAACTACGCCTTAGTATCTCGTAATTACGCGTTAGCTATCTCGTAATTAAGTGTTAACTATCTCGTAATTACGCGTTAGTGTAGAAATTACGCGTTAGCTATCTCGTAACTACGCGTTAGCTATCTCGTAACAGCTATAGAGAGTAGTATAGAGAGTGCAAATGTTTTAGTAAAGCAGAGGATGGTGAGTGGTAACGTCATTTCCGGTCCAAAATGGCGGCCGATGTCAGAGGTTACTCTCTGCGACGACGTTGCGTCCGGCGTTGACGTCATTTCCTGTCCGAGAAGTAGAATAGAAAGTGGTGGCACGGTGCATGCCCTAACTTGGGCACGAGATCCACGGGCCAGTAGATCGAAGGTCAATTAATAATGGTGGCACAAGTTCAAAGGTCTAGCCATTGAGTATCAGAGAAAGGGCATATGAGGTCGAATAGAGGGCAGATCAGGAGCTGCGTGAATGACGGACAGCCAATGGGGTTAGAATCATGGGAGTTGTACTTAACGGAAGCCTTGGAGCCTGGCATTGCGCAGTTTGTTCTACGATGTCGGAAATAGACCATGGGTCGTCTTCTCGGTCACTAATTGACGCAACTCGAATCATTACGAGATAGCTAACGCGTGATTGCGAGATAGCTAACGCGTAATTACAAGGTAGCTAACGCCTAATTACGAGATAGCTAACGCGTAATTACGAGATAGCTATCGCGTGATTACGAAATAGCTAACGTGTAATTACGAGATAGCTATCGCGTAATTACAAGATAGCTAACGCGTAATTACGAGATAGCTAACGCGTAATTACGAGATACTAACGCGTAATTACGAGATAGGTAACGCTTAATTACGACATACAGGTTTAGAAGTTTTTTCACCGTGGCCCCTGGACGCTTCCGTAATATTCTGCATCAGTCTTAATAAGAAATTCTTAAGATCTGTTAAAACAAAAACATATGAATTTCACTTCGAATACTCACCCAAAGTCCAACAATCAACACAACGACGAAATAGAGGGCAATGATCAGATAATCGGTCCAGTCCAATTTGGGAAGCGATTCCAAGCCCGCCATCTTCTCGAATACTGCTTGCAACGATTTTTTGGAAGCAACAAAAGGCCTGCTCTCTCCTTTAGTACAAAGTAAACATTTGTAGTAACGAGTAAGGGGCGTCCACGCAAACCATCGAGATACCTTACAGCTGTGTTCACACACGTTCCAGAGCAATGTAAACAAAACATATTGACATAAATACTTATGTCCCAGGTAATACCTGTGCAAGCCCTGCTGAAAACTACAGGTTATTATTGTATAGAATTATATCAATTCCATTTCCATTCTCTGTTTGTAATAGTGGAAATAAGAACAGTATGCATCCCATCCAATAAAATTGATTTGTACTGACGGTAATTGTAACGATCTTAAACAACCGAATCAGAACATTGACACACATTCACGGTCACTTTCATAGATCGCATTGACCATTATGCGTTCAAACTATTAGGTCTTTTAGACCTTGTATATATAAAACACAGTCATTTGTAGAATAAGACAATTTATTGGTGGCATAAATTCATAACAATTGTTTTCGTGGTTGCATTATATTATTAGAAAGTTTATTTCAGCAGCACATTATAGTGGATTGAGTTGGGATATTTGGTAAGAACAGGTCCACAATGTCCTCACCGGTATTGTATTCATATTTGATGTATCTCTCTCATAAAAACCAGTGCTGCTTTGGAGTAATTTTATTTGGCGTCGCGTGCAGCAATATTATAGCTATGCAACTATGAACAACATAATTCTCTATCTAAGATCAAACATCTAATAACAAAGTTACATCACAAATCAATCGTTGTCGATCAATCCTCTCAATGAATGTGGTGTTCATGTTAATATTATAAACACATGACAGTTCAATCGTTGTTAAACAATCTCTCGTGAGATTTTCTATAATGTTTTCACCATGTGCCCTTTGAATTCAACAACCATGTCCACAGAGTTAGCATAGGGGTCAACAAAGTCTGCCTCAAATTCCCGAACACCTCTTTCATGTTTACCAGACGCGGAGACTTAATAAACATCTATAACAAATTCTTTTTCCACCATATCACCTTCATCACTGTACAAAACCATAGTAAATTGTTTCTAATATTTTTCAGTGAATTTACAACGATATCGTCAGTAGTAGGTAAAGCGTAAATTGATGTCCGTTGACCTCAGAAATTTGCATATTTTGTGGAGGTCACGTGGAGGTCACACAGCCAATGAGAAGCGAGTATTTTGACCTCTGACCAAAAAGCTACCTCCAGCACAGGAGAGTTCCAAATTTGCATATCACGTGACCAAGGTCAAAGATGTATTCCTCCGCGGTGATGCGGTCATGTCTGGCGGTGATTCGGTCTGCTTCCGCGGAGAAAAAGTAGTCCCTAGATAAAATGGTCCGATGGGGTCGAGTGAGGTATCAAAGTGAAGCTTATGTGAAGGGGCAGCTAATGGGCTGGGTGGTGGTGGGTTCAAAATGGCGGCTATGGGTGGTGGTGGGTTCAAAATGGCGGCGCAAGGGAGCAAACGAGGCGGTGGGGAGGTCACGGGGAGAAAAAACCCTCACATTACCCTAAAAAAACCTCTAAGCCATATAATAATAATAAACATAATCTATAGGTGTTGTACCATGTTAATAGGATCAGTCTAGCATCTGTACCACCCTAGGGTCGAGCGTTTATTGTCCCGTGTATCTCCGCAGAAAATCAACAAACAAAATGGCGGCTCCAGGATGGTGTGGGGACGCCCTTTCCACATCACGGCGTCGATCATAGCGCCATCTGCACACACTGACGCAAGGGAGACAACTCGTGTGGCCCAAGGGTATGGAAATAGCCGTTTTGGAGCTAGGGGAGTTACTACTGGTCCAGTGGGGTCGAGTGATGTATCAATGTGAAGCCTATGTGAGGGGGCATCTGATGGGCTGGGTGTGGGGTTGAACTAGCGTCATTCTGCGCATGCGCGGTGGCCCAAGGGTATGAAAATAGCCGTGTTGGGAGCTAGGGGAGCTACTAATGGGCCGATGGGGTCGAGTGAGGTATCAAAGTGAAGCTTAGGTGAAGGGGCATCTAATGGGCTGGGTGTGGGATTGAACTAGCGCCATTCTGCGCATGCGCGGTGGCCCAAGGGTATGGAAATAGCCGTTTTGGAGCTAGGGGAGCTACTAATGGTCCAATGGGGTCGAGTGAGGTATCAAAGTGAAGCATTCATGAAGGGGCATCTCACTCGACTAGTGGGTTGACATAGCGTCATTCTGCGCATGCGCGGTGGCCCAAGGGTATGAAAATAGCCGTGTTGGAGCTAGGGGAGTTACTACTGGTCCAGTGGGGTCGAGTGATGTATCAATGTGAAGCCTAGGTGAGGGGGCATCTGACTGGACTAGTGGGGTTGAACTAGCGTCATTCTGCGCATGCGCGGTGGCCGAAGGGTATGAACATAGCCGTGTTGGAGCTAGGGGAGCTACTCATGGTCCAATAGGGTCGAGTGAGGTATCCATGTGAAGCATTCGTGAAGGGGCATCTGACTGGACTAGCGGCTCGGGCGTTGTCACCATTCTGCGCATGCGCATAGACGTTTTGGGATGTAGGGGAGTCCCTAATGATCCAATGGGGTCGAGTGAGGTATCAAAGTGAAGCTTAGGTGAAGGGGCATCTGATGGGTTGGGTGTGCGGTAGGAATATCATTCTGCGCATGCGCAGATGCAATGCGGAGCTCTCGTCCAATCAGAAGCGAGTATTTCAAATCCGCCACGGAGCTCTCGTCCAATCAGAAGCGAGTATTTTGACCCAGTGCATTATGGGACATATCCAAGATGGCGGCACGTATGTTCAAGATGGCGGCACATCCGGTGTCGAAAACTGGCCATTTCTGTCGGGAAGTGGTCACCTAGTGTCGAAAACTGGACCCTGTATGGGTCCCGCTAGACGTGTTGGAGCTAGGGGAGCCACGAATGGGCCAATGGAGTCGTATGAGGTATCCATGTGAAGCCTAGGTAAGGGGGTTACACTAGGGTGTCGTATCCATTCTGCTGCGCAGGTCACGTGGGGGTTGTGACGTCACTTCCGGTTGGGGTGAATGGGGCGTGACCTTGGGTACATGTCTAGACTTGTTTGTGTGTGTTGATGTACTGGGGTTTTTTTCCCCCACAATGGCGTTCACCTTCGGACGTGGTTTGGTGGGTCTGCGCAAGTGTGTGACGCGCGCGGAGTATTATACAATCGGATAGCGGTTGTCGTGAATAACAACAAGTTCAGCAATGTTTATATAGTTTATTACCCCAATGTTACATCATACCCAGGCTGGGGGAGCCGCCCTGGGTATGTTTAGTATGTTCACAGCAAAACAAATTGAAATATCAAACACCATGTTTTATTATTTAACACATTGTCACATTAGGTACAAGGGTTTACTGAGCTCAAGTCAGCGAGCAGCATGTAGACATAGAGTGTGTGTACGGCATGATATTCATCAGTGCACGGGTGACGCATTCAACCGATGGGGGTGATCGGTCAGCTTGGTCAGGAAAAACGTGACATTGGTTACCCTCTCTACCACCCATTGAATGTTGGGGCGTTGACGATGCGCCCATCTCAAGGGTTCCACGGTGTCCAGTATCTCCAGCATCGTCTCTAGTGACCCCCGGTTAATGATGGTGACCGGCTGGTCAAACACATGGTTGTTGGCACTGGGATAATAATACTGTAACTGGTCCGTCTTTTTGTGACGTAAGATGTACCCGAAAGCGACATTCAATGTAAAGGCCGTAGTTTGATCGTTGAAGATGGCTTCCACGTAGCTGCGTAGACAGGTGCGGTTGGTCAGTGGGAAATTGTAGATATCTTGAGGGTGGAAACAGTACCGTGTCATGGACCAATGGCGCCGATCGATGTCACTGATTGGATGGTTGTCCTGTAAGAGATCGCTAGGAACATTTATGGGCTCCACCAGAAAATGTTCGATGTTGTCAGGACTCGAAACCGTAACGCTGGGGTCCGGCTGGATATTCAGGCTCTTCTGAACTGTGGGTATAGGCGGGCTCTCCTTCATCGCATCACCAGTGGCGTTCGTCTCCCCGGGCTTATCTTCACTGGATCTCACCTTCCGTGGCTCCTCTTCAGTAGGAAGTTGTCGCTCAAACCGTAGAGACGGACCATGAATCAACCGTTGGTGTCGCAGCAACTGACTGCGTCGTTTGAAGAGTTGATCACAATCCTCGCATGGACGCTTGGGTGGCCCATGAATTGAACGTTCGTGGCGCAGTAAAGCATCTTCCCGATTAAATGACCGTGCGCAGGTTATACAAGTATACAGTCCATCGTTGTGGGTGGAGGCCTCGTGGCGTCGTAAATTATCTAGACGAGTAAACTGCTTCTGGCAAGTTGTGCAAGTGAACATCTTGGTGGTTGATAGAGTGTCTGATGAAATGGCAAGGCCGCTTCCCTTTTATAGCACGCTAGCTGGTAATCTATTTTTAGCACACTCTACCCCAAGTCGAGGATCGAGACTGGTGTACTGGTGTACGACTGAGCCGCATTGCGCGCGCGCACGCATGAAGACCCTTATACATACCCAATGCAGGCGCAGACGCGAAGTGCCCGGATGATAGACACGGACGTCACCGATCCGAAAAGACACGGACTTTACCGAAAAGACACGGACTTTACCGAAAAGACACGGACGTACCCGAAAAGACACGGACGTACACGAAAAGACACGAAGGTGAACGCCATTGTGGGAAACCCCCACAGACAGGTCAGTACATGCATTCCTATGATGTTCACGCATAATAAAAGGATTGATCTGTAATCTGTGTTGTTGTTGTTGCTCTCTATTTTGGACTAACCCATCAGAATAGTACGTATCACGGACTACACCCGTAGAGCTAGGCGCGCATGTGTGACATGGTCTATAAAACACGTCTCTCGGGATCACACACCTTCATTTCTACGGTTGCAGAGCCATGACGGAGATCCAGCCCTGTGCGACTCGCATTTTACAGCATGCCACCGCGGTGAATTCATTCACGGGTTACCGAGCAGTGGTCCGGTCCATGTTTGGAGATGGCGACGACAACGAGGGACGACGCCAGATCCTGAACGAGTTCACAGAAGCGGTCCTCCGCAGAGTGCACTCGATGGAGAGGCGTGCCATCACTCACCACTACTGGACTATGACAGCCATCCTTGATGCTCGCGCTATGGACCAGGAGCGCTCACGCCGGAACCAGCGCCGGCTGGTTGGCCTCACACTAGTCTGTGCCCTATTGACCCTGGCGCTGTGGTATTGACAGTGGGGACTATAAATACGAGGGTCAGACAGAGTGTGTGTCATTCACCGTGCGACATTGGACCAAGCATGTCACCCGTCCTACGAGCCATCCTGCCCCTTACACCCCGGGTGGGGTTACACGTCTATGAAGATAAAGTCACCCTGGTGGAAGACCGTGGAGTTTGCTGGTCGCCCGCTGAGACCGTATCGAATACGGTGACGCTACACCGTGACGGCTGGACCAAATTTAAACGGGTGTTGAGCGGCGAGCTCGATGGACACGTCATCCACATAGACAATGCCATCTACGTATACCGTGGACCTTTCTTCCCACGTCTGGGCCGCTACCAAGATGCTACGCGAAGCTTCACCCTAGACCCCGATGTGTGGACAGCCTTCGAGAAAGTGGTGTCTATCGTGGACCAGCTGTTTACACCGGACGAGCGGTCATCAGACGAGTTGGAGTGGGCTCGTGCCCTGAGAGAATCGGCGGCAGAACCCAATGAACAACTACATGAACCCGACGACGATGCCATTGATTACCCGGCTACACTCAACCAGCCCAGTGATATGACCACCTGATCCTTTTGATCTCACGGGGTTGTCCCTATAAATACGAGAAACAGTCAACTCTGGTACCATTCACGTACTGACCATGGCGGAGCATATGATACTGGCGTATCTCAGCTTGACCCCCGAGGTTTTCCTGCACGTGTATGCGGATAAGGTCGATATCATGGAGGAGGTGGGAGACACGGACCCTACACAACCGTGCCCGGCTCACATTCGTCTGTCCCGAGAGGGCTGGACCAAATTCAAACGGGTGTTGTCTGGTGAACTGGACGGCGACCTCATCCACTTGTGTCACGATGTGTACATCCGACGCGGCCCTTTCTTTGCTCAATTGGCTCGGCTAGATGGGGGTACAGTGCATTTTACCCTTCACCCTGATCTATGGTCTGCATTGGAAGATGCCGTGGTAGATGTGGATGAAGTGCTTATCAAGCGGTCATCAGACGAGTTGGACTGGTCATTTGCCATGGACACTGTGAAAGCCAATGAAGAAAATCAGAAAGAAACTCCGGCCCAAGATATACCCGTTATAAATAAACGATAGAGCCAGGGTGCATCATCATTTTGTCACCATGAAGCGCTGGGAGAAGGTGCTGGATAACTTATACTACAGTCCCGACAGTCCGGCGGCCTATAGTGCATTGTCGGCTCTCTATCGAGCGGCCAAACCCCAGGGGATACAACGTGCCCAAGTCCGAGATTGGTTAAGAAGACAAGACACCTATACCTTACATCGATCTGTCCGTCGCCATTTTCTACGGAACCGGGTCATCGTGGGAGGAATAGATGCCCAGTGGCAAGCGGATTTGGTCGATATGAGCGCCTTTGCCAAACACAACGATGAGAATCGGTATATCTTGACGTGCATCGATATCCTATCCAAGTATGCGTGGGTGGTACCCATCCGGACGAAAACGGGGGCAAATCTCATAGCGGCGTTCAAAGACATCTTCAAGACCGGGCGCAAACCTTTATATTTGCAAACCGACGAAGGCACGGAATTCCTCAACAGACCGTTCCAAGCCTTTCTCAAGAAACAGAAGGTGTTTTTCTTCCATACGTACAACGAGACCAAGGCTTCCGTGGTGGAGAGGTTCAACAGGACATTCAAAGGCCGCATGTATAAATATTTCACCTATAAGAATACAAGGCGGTACATCGATGTTCTCCCGAAACTGGTGAGGGGTTACAATCGAGCCTATCACCGGAGTATAGAGAGAGCCCCCATTACCGTGACCCAACGCAATGAAGCCCAAGTCCGGCGTGTCTTGTACCCCAGGCCATCGCAGCGAACGACGAAGGCGGTGTACAAGGTCGGGGACCCTGTACGGATCAGTAAAGTCAAGGGCAAGTTCGAGAAAAGTTACTTGCCCAACTGGAGCGATGAGCACTTCCTGATTAAACGGCGCCTACCCCGACAGCGGCGAGTCTATGAACTGGAAGATCTCCAAGGGGAAACGTTGCTGGGGACGTTTTACGAGACGGAATTACAGCCTGTTGTAAAAACACAGCAAGACTACTACACGGTGGAGCAGATTTTGAAAACGGAACGTCGACGTGGCAAACTGTTTCATTTCGTGAAATGGCAAGGTTGGCCCAGTTCCTTCAATTCCTGGGTCGCGGCCAACCAGGTGAAACGACTATAAAGCCAGACACCACTGCCGTCCTCCTTCATTCCACGTCCGACCACAGTGCTATGGACAAACAGCAGCTGCCTCTGAACACAGCGTCTCCCAAAACGCGCAAAGCACAAGTGGGCTTTGGGGTGCTATTGCTAACCCTGCTGAGTGTGTTGTACGGAGGTGTGTTTTACGACGTAGCCTATGTCAGCACGTTACTTAACCAACTGAGAACACCAGGCACCAGTGAAACCGGTCTACAGAGAGCACCAGTCGTATCGAGCCCAGTCACCACCACCACACCCCGTGTACAAGCCACGTCGAGCTCCACACCAAGCTCTACACCTACACCAAGTACGCCCACTACGTCTGAACACCCACCGGATTTCATCCCTCACAGTGAACCGACAACGACGACCCACGTTGTACCCACCCCCAGCACCATCCCTGACAGTGAACAGACAACGACGACCGACGTTGTACCCACCACCACTCCAGTTCACTCGTACGAAATTTACAAGAGCGGGTTACCACGACAACGGATACACCTCGAACCATGGATCCTGGGTGGCAGCATCCCTTCACTTGCGTCATCGCAGGACCGACGGGTTCCGGCAAAACGCACTTCGTCAGGAAGCTCCTTCAACACGCCGACAGCATGATCACCCCACCTATTGCTCGAGTCGTGTGGTGTTACGGAGAATGGCAGGAAGCGTATGCAGCAATGCCCCACATCACGTTCGTGGAAGGCCTACCCAACCTGGCCGATTTGTAAAAAGGTGTTACAGAAAGGCGGCTTTCTCGGGGCCATCTTAGCACCGTTGGCCGCTTCCGTGTTGGGTCCAGTATTGGGTGGACTCTTCGGCCGACAATGAACCACACGAAAAAAATGGTCCTCGTCGAACCACGGTTCCTGCAAAACCTCCAATCACCCTACCCTGTCCCACCTACGGTGAAGACCATAAACAGCCTCGATGGAGAGATGCAACAGATCTTACAGAGACCGGGGTTAAGCGACAGTGAGAAAGTACAACGGTACAATGAGACGCTTCAACGGTACATGACGTTCATGGACCAATACAAAACTCGCTCTACCCCAGCAACAGCACCACCACCACACCACCACCACCACCACGTGACAGACCGCCGACCTCAGCACCGTTCCAACAGCCGCCATTACCAGGGGTAGCCCCACAGCCCCACAGTGGGTGGAAGACGAAGTGCTGAAGAGTGTACCTGCATCGTTCAAGAAACAAGCTGGCCTGGTATTACAACGGATGAAACAGAATCCTAAAATGACTTGGAATGATAAAGGCGAACTCCTGGTACAGAATCAGGTGGTCCCGGGGACCCACATGACGGATTTAGTGAATGATCTGATGCGTCAACGCAGATCGCACACGGATCCTCGAGGATGGGAGGTCTTCGCTCAAGGCTTGAAAGACATGCATGTACCACAGGAATTGGTGGGGAACCCCCACCGCTGGGCCTTTATGCAGCGTGACTCACCGACTCGTGCACCACGACTCTCACCACAACCTTGGGAAGCCGACTGGGAACCGGAGTCACCCCCCAAAACTCCACCACCACCACAACGGGCACCTTCTTTTCAAACCTTTAAAAAACCACCCTCGATCAGGACACCCCACATCTCCAGAGCCGTGACACGTAGCAAGTCAACGCGACGAACACGACGCCGGACACAACCGCCCAAGGCCTGGAACACCTATTAAAACCAACAGCAGCAGCAGGACAGCTCAGTCGCCATGTTTTACCTCACCCTACCCAGTAACAGTTCGCTGGATGTGTTTCCTGACAACACCGTGGCCAAGTACGTCACCCAGTTACCGCAACCGTTGCATTTACCTGGCCGGTGGGAATGTGGCCTGGTGGATATCCAATACCCTTACTCGTGGTACAACGTGCGAGCCAATGAAGTGTGGTACGAGGTGACCTACGAAGGCAAAAACACCCGACTCACCCTGCCCGAAGGCCAATACGATACCCCCAAAGAGTTCATGGGTGGGCTGTCAAGACTGTTGCATTATAAGGCTCTACGGGAGGTGACGAATACTTCAAAACCCATGAAAGCCTATCCCTTCAAGAATCACGTGGACTTCGATTACAACGCACACAACGACAAGGCAGAGCTTATCGTCACCGGCAAGGCGAGTGTCGTACTGAGTCCTATCCTACAGCAAATGCTGGGTTTCGATCTAAAGACGTTCGCTGGTCCCACCGAACACCATGGCGAGATCCCGATGGATATGAAGTCGGGTATGTACGGACTCTACGTCTACTCGGACGTGGTGGACAACCACATCGTGGGCGATATCAACACACCTCTGTTACGGGTGGTCCCCATTAAAAAGACGTATGGAGGTCAAGTCACCCACAGTTTCACCCACATGCTCTACTTGCCCGTACGACAAACTGACATCAACACGATCACGGTGGATATAAGAGATGACACGGGACGACCGGTGGCATTCGAACGAGGAAAAGTGGTGCTGACACTTCATTTTCGACAAGCACGTGCTCCCCACTTTGCATAATGAAAGTACCTTACGAGTGCGATGCACGCAGCTATGCCGACTATTATGCCCAACAGGCCGGGGGTGGCTTTCCGGTCTTTAGCGGTGCACGCATGCAACGAGGACATGGACTGGGGAACATACTCGGCAGCATTGTGAAAACGTTCCTGCCCTTGGTGACGCGTGGGGTGAAAGCAATCGGCAAACAAGCGGTACGCAGTGGACTGCAAGTGGCCGGTGATGTCTTGGGGGGTACGGCACCCAAAGAATCCTTGAAACGGCGGGCCAAAGAAGCGGGAGGCGTCTTGGTGGCCAAAGCACAACGCACCGTAGGGAATAAAAGAGCTGCCCCACCGAGACCACGCACCAGTCGACGACCGACCCAGCGACGACGCACATCGAAGAAGACAAAGGATATCTTTTCTTAAAACATGTCCTTAATCCACGCCGAGTCCTGCCCCTCCACCAACAGTGAATTTGATTTGTGGACCGTGCCGCCCACACAGACCAGTGTCGAACAAGGATTATGGGTGGAGCATCTCCCGCTCTCCAGCATCAACGAAACCGGGCCCATCGAGTTCACCATCAGTAATGCGGATACGGCCTATGTGGATTTAGCCCATACCTACTTGTATGTGAAAGCCAAGGTGGTCAATGGAGCTGGCACCAGAATCGTTGACCAAGCAACGGTGGGCCCGACGAATCTCTGGCTGCACTCGATGTTTCAGCAGGTGGATATTTTTCTCAGCGACAAACTCATCAGTGACTCCACCAACACGTACCCCTATCGAGCCTACATCGAGACACTGTTGTCGTATGGCCGAGAGGCTAAAAAATCTCAGCTGACAACCGCTTTATTCTACAAGGACACGCCCGAGCACATGGACACGGTGGACAATGGGGGATATAACAAACGGCAGGCTTTCACTGCGAACAGTGCCTCGGTGGATATGATGGGTCGACTGCACGCAGACATGTTCATGCAAGACCGGTACCTCTTGAACAAGATCCCCATCAAAATCCGACTGATACGGGCGCCTCCGACCTTCGCCTTGATGGCCACTAACGTAGAGGGGCATGCAGCGGACTATAAGATTGTCATCCAAGACGCAGTACTGTATGTCCGAAAAGTGAAACCGAATCCAGCCGTTCAATTGGGACACATGAAAGCCTTGGAAACAAAACCAGCCCAGTACCCTATCCGACGTGTACAAACCAAAGTGTTCTCTGTGCCTGCTGGAAATATGGGCGCCAACAAAGAAAACCTGTTCCTGGGGGAACTACCCAAGCGATTGATCCTGGCCTGTGTGGAAAATACCAGTTTCAGCGGAGCCTACCCAGAGAATCCGTTTGACTTTCAACATTTCGGCATCAATTTTGTGGCCCTGCATGTGGATGGACAACAGGTGCCAGCCACGGCCTTAACACCGAACTTTGGGCGGAGGAATTTCATTCGAGCCTATCAGAGCCTGTTTACAGCCACAGGTCAAATCAACCAGGACGAAGGGAATATGATCAGTCGGGAGGACTACGCGAACGGATACACGTTGTTCTGTTTCGATCTGACCCCCACCTTAGAGAACGACCATCAGCTGGCCCTGGCCAAGCAAGGCAACTTACGGTTGGAAATCCACTTTGCACGAGCCCTGGCGACCACCGTCAATGTGATCTGCTACGCCGAGTTTGACAACATCATTCAAGTGGACAAGGCGCGCAACGTCCTGTGTGACTTCTCCACCTAACATGGATACAGACCAGATAACCACCGTGCTGGAGAATGACCCAGAGACACGTATGGTCTTTCAAGGGGTGTTCGCCCGAGATGTGTTCCCATTAGACCGTATGTATCCTGCTGCTTACGTTCTCAACACGGACCCGATGGATCGGCCCGGTGAACACTGGGTGGCCGTGTACTTGACAGAACAGCAGGGCGAATACTTTGACCCGTACGGCCTGCCACCCCTCCATCCCGATTTAACAGACTTCATGGATCAAGGCACAGAGACGTGGTGTTGGAACAGTCAAACGTTGCAAAGCCTGACCAGTGGCGTGTGCGGACAATATTGCTTGTTTTACCTGTACCATCGATGCCGGGGAAGACCCTTATCTACCATCGTACAGATGTTTGACGAGTACCCCCAGGCCGAGGACCGCGATGTACTCGTCTATGACTGGGCCGCCCATCATTTCAATGTACAAGCCCCGTTCTGGGCTTAAGTTAATTACAAGCCCCTTGTTCTGGGCTTAAGTTTACAAGCCCCTTGTTCTGGGCTTCAATGTGCAAGCCCCTTGTTCTGGGCTTCAATTAATTACAAGCCCCTTGTTCTGGGCTTCAGTTTTCACGTGGTTGTTCTCACGTTGTTGTTGTTCACTGAATAAAAAAAATGAGATCTCACCAAAAAACCCTGTCTTGTGTGTTTTATTCATAATGCATCAATGCCCAATATGGAGATTCAGTCAAACTGAAATCAGTGGTGTAGGATGGGGCCAAAATGTAACCCATCAAGGTTAGAATGCAAGAGCACTATAGTAAAATAGAGAGCCAATGAAATCAGCCCACAGACCAAGTACGTGTTTTGGTCTAGGTTTGGAGCGGGCATTTCATTGAGGTGCGTGTATACGGTGAGTGAAGAGTCGTCCAACACGTATAGATTATGTTTATGACTATAAGTTCTAGGTAACCCATCAAGGTTAGAATGCAAGAGCACTATAGTAAAAATAGAGAGCCAATGAAATCAGCCTACAGACCAAGGACTTGTTTTTGGTCTAGGTTTGGAGCGGGCATTTCATTGAGGTACGTGTATACGGTGAGTGAAGAGACTCGTCCAACACGTATAGATTAAGTTTATGACTATAAGTTCTATGAGCATAATGCATGAAACTGGCTTTGAACACCGTATTAGCCAATCAGTGGCCTAGAATGGAGCCAAAGGTAACCCATCCATGTCCAGAAAACATTACCCGGGTGTACAAGAACCCAGATGTAGGCGCGGACGTCAGCGAAAGCACACCGTGAGTACCCCAATTCGATTGGCTGATTGTTCGACCGCTGATTGGTTCTTTTTCTCGACCGCTGATTGGCTCTTTTTTCTCGACCGCTGATTGGTCCAAATGGACCTGCCCATCCTTCCCAGGTTCATTTACAATCCCCTTTTTGGGGTTCAAGCTCTGACTATATCGATGCCGCAACATTGTCTCATTGGACATTGGACCGTCTGACCTGGAGGTGACCTATGACCTTTTGACCCGCGCGCGCGCGGGCACTGCCGGGGATGACGCGCGCGCTGCGGCCGGAGAACCCGCGCGCGCGCTGCTGGGCGCCGGGGCGGGGCCGGGGCCGGGAAAGTTGGAGGTCGTGTGTTTGAGCATTCTGAAAAAATCCGGAAGTGACGTCACAACCCCCACGTGACCTGCGCATTCGACACCGGATGTGCCGCCATCTTGAACATACGTGCCGCCATCTTGGATATGTCCCATAATGCACCGGGTCAAAATACTCGCTTCTGATTGGACGAGAGCTCTGTGACGGATTTGAAATACTCGCTTCTGATTGGACGAGAGCTCCGCATTGCGTCTGCGCATGCGCAGAATGATATTCCTACCGCACACCCAACCCATCAGATGCCCCTTCACGAATGCTTCACTTTGATACCTCATATGACCCCATTTGACCATTAGTAGCTCCCCTAGCTCCAAAACGGCTATTTCCATACCCTTGGGCCACCGCGCATGCGCAGAATGACGCTAGTTCAACCCCACACCCAGCCCATCAGATGCCCCTTCACATAAGCTTCACTTTGATACCTCACTCGACCCCATCGGCCCATTAGTAGCTCCCCTAGCTCCAACACGGCTATTTTCATACCCTTGGGCCACCGCGCATGCGCAGAATGACGCTAGTTCAATCCCACACCCAGCCCATTAGATGCCCCTTCACCTAAGCTTCACTTTGATACCTCACTCGACCCCATCGGCCCATTAGTAGCTCCCCTAGCTCCCAATACGGCTATTTTCATACCCTTGGGCCACCGCGCATGCGCAGAATGACGCTAGTTCAACCCCACACCCAGCCCATCAGATGCCCCCTCACATAGGCTTCACATTGATACATCACTCGACCCCACTGGACCAGTAGTAACTCCCCTAGCTCCAACACGGCTATTTCCATACCCTTGGGCCACACGAGTTGTCTCCCTTGCGTCAGTGTGTGCAGATGGCGCTATGATCGACGCCGTGATGTGGAAAGGGGTCCCCACACCATCCTGGAGCCGCCATTTTGTTTGTTGATTTTCTGCGGAGATACACGGGACAATAAACGCTCGACCCTAGGGTGGTACAGATGCTAGACTGATCCTATTAACATGGTACAACACCTATAGATTATGTTTATTATTATTATATGGCTTAGAGGTTTTTTTAGGGTAATGTGAGGGTTTTTTCTCCCCGTGACCTCCCCACCGCCTCGTTTGCTCCCTTGCGCCGCCATTTTGAACCCACCACCACCCACAGCCGCCATTTTGAACCCACCACCACCCAGCCCATTAGATGCCCCTTCACATAAGCTTCACTTTGATACCTCACTCGACCCCATCGGACCATTTTATCTAGGGACTACTTTTTCTCCGCGGAAGCAGACCGAATCACCGCCAGACATGACCGCATCACCGCGGAGGAATACATCTTTGACCTGGGTCACGTGATATGCAAATTTGGAACTCTCCTGTGCTGGAGGTAGCTTTTTGGTCAGAGGTCAAAATACTCGCTTCTCATTGGCTGTGTGACCTCCACGTGACCTCCACAAAATATGCAAATTTCTGAGGTCAACGGACATCAATTTACGCTTTACCTACTACTATCGTCTCAACACCTGAAGAACCTTACTGTCCATGCTCTCGTGAGGAGAGATCATCATCTTCCTCTTCTTCTTTCAATGGGGAGTCCGCGAATGATGTTTAGGGCGATCCAGTCTATGGATTGGGACCCGGACATCCATTTCTTCTGTCGAAGAACACACATCGCTTGGGGAGGATCTCGAGGGTCCGATCCAGATGAGTAGGCGACATGTTCAGCATTTTCAACTCACCTCCTTCACTTTCTCGCACAATTTTGACAGCCTCGCGCATGACTTGAACAGTTACCTTCTCTTTACGCACACAAGTCTGCATCTCACGTGCTTGAACAGTCTGCACCTTCTCCCGTCCCTTACTTCCAGTCCGCGCCTCCTCACCTTGACTTCTGCGCCATTCAACAATCAAACAGTCTTCCTGAACTCCCATATTTTCAAAGGATTTCTCACCAGCCACAGTCATCCCACCTTTCTTCGTGGTATCACGATCAATCTCCATCTGCTCTACGCGATTGTAAGACACCACAGCAGGGCCATGTCAAGCCTGACATCTCCAACAGAATACGGCTTCGCAAAGACGGCTCGGATGTGAAACATTCCGTTCCATCTCACTCCCGGGAACAACACTCAGCATTTTGCACTTGTCGAATTCCGTCTGATATGGCAAAATGTCCAGCTGATCCGTATCTTTTAACAAATAACACTTCGCATATCTCCTTCAAACTCGAAAACGGTGCTCTCTCCCGTTCGATTCCTAACACTTTACCAAAATCACTAAAAAATCCACATCTTCATCGTCAACGAAAGGAGCTATACAGTGGACCGCCACTGTAATATTCCACGAGCAGCGAACGAGGACAATTCTACGTTAAACCCGTTGAGGGCCAAAACAGCACACCATTCAACTCGATCCGTAACAGATGTAGAAAAGAATGTCGCGAACCATTCACGGATATTCGATGTCTCCATCTCTTCTACCCCGTTTTCTGCTCAGTCAACGAATTAACAAAAGTCTGTTGTATACAGCCCGCCAAACGACAAGGAACTGTGATTGACAGTCTCGCCGTTCTCCCTAAACAGTTACTGTTATTTGTCAGCATGATAGACGAAACGAAACGGTACAGGAGAACGGTTAGAAGGCAGGCAAATCAGCACACGCAATTTTAATGGCTAAGATGCAAATGTATGTCATAGACACAATAAATAATAATGAGCACGAAGCAGGTACACGAACAAGACACCACCTAATAGCTCCAGCCTGAAAACACAATGTCAGCTAGACTGATGAAAGTTTCAACGTTCAAGGCATAGCAAATCCACAGAATACAAACATTTCACATACAGTTTGACGACACGTTCACGAAATCACAGTATGAGAATCCAAACGAAAAACACAAATCCACAAATATACCACCATGAAACGGAGCGATTCAAAACACGGACCAAAAGATCTACAATCCTGACGGAGACCCCGAGAGTAGCGAGTCTCAAATTGGAACGGTTTATAGAGCCGTTGCTTTGCTCCAGCGCCAAGCGAATTAATGTGAAACGTCAGTGAAACGTAATTTCACGTTGGTATCGCAACGCGTTATGAATTGTTTTTCTCCAAGGCTGAAATAGCTACTACTAAGCGTTACGATCTCTTCTCTTTCTCTGGAAAGTCAGGAATACATATTGTCAAATCTTTTCAGTATTTTTTAGATAGGTCTAAAGGTGATCCACCTCGTACGTTGAATGAAGTGTTGGTTAATTCCATAGCCATATTGATCAACTTCCCCGAGAAAAAAATAACCTGCTTTAGTACAATTCACCCCATTTGCCCCATCTTTTCCACAGGAAATAGGTGCAGGATTTGTCTGAATCTGGTGTTGTCTGAAATTATGTTGTCGTCCAAAAATATAAGTATTTACTTTTTTAATTTTATCAGTATCATACCCCTATTAAATACAAAATAATACTGAAGAGCAATAACTCCACTGGTCCCGCTTTGGAGCTAACCATCCGAAAAAATAAAATAAAGATAAAAATAGAATAGTGAACGACAAATTGCCTTTGTGAAATTTTAAATGGCTACCGTTAATCAAAGGCACACACCCCAGTGTGTTCATTGGCATATAGTCGAGCCTATAAGCCTGGGCTCGAAAACCTCAACGAAACGGCTCTATTCCGGTCAAGTGCCGACCCTTGTCTTCGATGTTGAATTGCCAGAGCATATGACCCGACAGCGCATCCAATCAAAATACAGACCGACTACTCAGGTAAGGGTTAATACATTTCAAATAAAGTAAATGTTAATTTCGCACGAATAATTTGCTTACTCCTTCGAAATCATTTTAAAACAGCTATACAATATATATTCTATTCTGACTAAATTTGTTATCGTGGCAACCATCTCAATTTAATATAATCTGGAAAAAAACGTTTTGTTCATTAGAAAGAGAGTGAACCTGGTGATCTCCATTTTTAACCCATCGTCATATATACCGAGTGGGATCATGTCATCGCGTCCTTCCGGCGGCTGACTGGCTGGCTGATGACGGTAACGCGTGTTATGCCAGAAAATGATATACAGTATTGATGGATTGTAAAGCACGAGCCTCTCTAATTAGATGCGATGATCCTGGTGTTATGCGACAGTACAGAAAATATCAATACAAAGACATTAACGCAATAGCAGCCAAATCGTTGTAGCTAGAGATTTCATATCTGGCATACAGTATTGCTGGACGGTAAGCACAGACCACATTGCTGCAGCTATAAAATCAGAACGACTTTAAATTTGGTATATGGTTACCTTTCTGCAAGACGTCTCTGTGGATTGCATTTAATCCATTGTTGGTTCCACCTCGGGGCCAACCGGAATCTTGTTTTTGGACAAAAAATGGGACCCAACCGATACTTTGCAAATGTGTTCTATGCATATTTTTCACTTTGATTTGTTTTGTGTCCACATGTGTCCATAGGTGGTGCCACGTGGGAACCTGTCCGTCCCAGAGTTTGTCTTTAGACAACAACACTAAAACGGCCCATCGGATTCTTTTCAAATTTGATATGTGGATACCGGTCTTGTCAATCGATGTTGATCTAGAGTTTGTTTCTTCCACATGCACCCCTCGCTGGGGCCACCTTGGGATCAAAATGAAATTATCTTTCTGGACAATAGAATCAGATCCTCTCGAACGATCCGTGCCTTGTCTATATACTCAAAAGGGGACGTCCCATTGTTTTTGTTTCCAGACATTATCGGATCAACTAAACGAATTCGTTTCAAATTTATGTGGATACCTCGTCATAAGATGCTACTAAGATGTTTTGTTCATATGCGCCAGTAGATAGTGCCACCTGAGGGCCTTTAACTTGAAATTTTGCTTCCGGGCAAAAAAATCAAAACCACTAGCTGGATGGTGCCGATTTGTTGTTGAATTAGATTGCGTTTCATCCACAAGCGCACGATACACACATTTGTTGGATTCCCCTCCATTAAATGGACGACGATCATGTTTCAAGTCAAATACTACGATTCATTAAGCTATGTACACATTTATGTAGAAATGATGAGATGTGTAAGAGGTGGGTACAAATGACAAAGTGTTTGACGCATCCCAACAAAGTATATTGGGTTCACTTTGGTACATGTACATGTACTTGTAAGGTACATGTGAAAAGAATTGTGTTTTGCTTGTACGCCCATGCTCGCACACCACACGATCACGAAGGAAAGAAATTCGATATATCGATGCTGATAAAAAAGAATATACGTACTTTTCAGATGGCAGCAGATGTATAGGACAGTTTCTCACATCACAGCAGCCAAAAGCAATGTGATACACCCATGCGATACAAAACCTGTATCACACCCTTACAGTTTGCTAACTATATTTTTGGTTATTTTTCAACATTATTTTGATGTGAGAAATAAATTATAACACTCGTGGTCATTTATCTGATTTTTATCACACTCGTTTGATAAAACCCATATGAAACTCGCTAAAGCTCGTTTCATATGGGTTTTATCAAACTCGTGTGATAAAAATCAGATAAATGACCACTCGTAGTGATAATCTATATGTACCGCAGCACACCGGTAAGACATCATGATGTTTCAAAACTATCAAATCCGGATCGCTGATCAGTCTTCTTAATCCCTATGAATTTAGTTGTGAAATCGTTATCTAGAGAATGATGCATCTCACTGACCATGTGGTTGTGCTTGTTGATATCAACACCATGGGTATCTTGAAGTACATGGGTGCATACGGCCCCTAATCCCAGGTTAAACGGAATTAGACAAGTTACGAAACAAAACGCCACATATCTTGCATTCTACACTCGTATTTTGCTATCAGCATGCGAGATGTATCGCCAAATTTGAGAAATTATTCGTGGTATAGCAATGTTTCTTCTTCCAAAAATTTTGCGACGTTGATTAAAATCTTCACATTTTGCACAGGATCTATGTAACGTCATATGCAGATCCCAACGGTATATTACTGTCTGACAGAGGTAGTTTACGATGTCGAGTTGTAATCCTCTCTTCTCTGTTGTAGAGTCGACGACAGAGAAGGCCCGTTTCTTTTTATAGAGATATACACATTCAGGAAAAAGGCGTTGGCCCAACACCCGTTTTGGTTTTGAGAAATGGTGTTGATCAGTGTGAACCCTAAAAATTATGTTGAGGTCAGTTCAACACCAAATAATGGCATTGGTCAGTAAACGTCAATAATATATATTTATTTTCGTGTTGAACTAAATTACTCACGTGAGAAAAGATGGAAGAACATGTAAGATAAAAGAGAAAAACGATTGTGCTTGAGATAAAATTCGCCATACTAGATGCCGATTATCCGAACATACTCATAGCGCCATGAATTTGGTGCTAATTCTTTTATACGAAATATGTCCTTGGATAATGGACGCGGAAATTCTTTAATGGGCGACGGCTGAATATTAAATGACGGACTAGATGCTTGTATTTAACCACCCATTTCCGGATAGCAATATTTCGAAAGGACTTACATACGGCGTATACATTTCTGGGTAGCATTTGCTAGATCATGTGCAGACTATGACGATTTGTATTACAAAAACTTGTCAAACAGGTCTATACCACCAAACGCCTCCATTCAATTTTTCTTAAACACTGTGATAAATATCGTACATGGACAGTAAAATACGATCGTAGCGATTCGTAATGTCTAATTCCGCTCAGTTCTAACTACCCGGGGAGTAGGGGCCGTTTGAACATCATGCGTTTTTATTATTTTTATTTCATACATATTTGGAATTGGTGCTAACTGTCATACGAAATAGAACGTTTCATTATTTACGCGAAAATTCTTTTATGGGCGACGGATGAATATTGAATGTAGGATCTGAAGCTGAACACACAGTGATGATTCGGAAACTGAAGAATAAAATGCAATATGTTGGATTTCAAACAGAAAAGAGTTCAGAGATATACCTCAGGTTCTCTTATTTATTTCCTTAGCATATTTCTAGGTATGGACGTCTAATCGATACTACAATATTCAATTCGATCGCGGCTCATTTTACATATGTGTGTACTCACAATTGGTTACGTTGTTAACCAAATCAATACGAGTATTTACATTCCCGGGCTAACACTCATTCACCTTCGCCTTCAAGGGGTATTAATTGCATCTTCTATGAGTTTTAATGCACACCTTCTAATCAAGATTACGACTCTCGTGGCTGGTAATTCTACACTTCGGATAATTTCATATTAAGAATAACACCTTCTGACTAGTTCCACGCTCTAAATTTAAAAAATTGAAAGGTAATTATACAACATAACAATAAAAGAAATGGAATTATCATAGCTGTGATAATACAGCAATTGCATGAGGTTAGTAAGTACTTCTCTATAGGATGAGCCTTTACGTGATAAAAATGGCATACAGAAAAATAAAACGGTCAATTGGTTGACAATGCTAAGGAGTTTTGGGGATTTTCTCCTTTTCGCATGAAAGTGCCACAACGACGACTCATTAAGAGCCATGTTTTCGATGAAAGCGAAAAATAGAATATATGCCTGTCTTGCAAACCAATCCGTAAACAAAACCCGAATGAAGCAAACTGATACTATACAACACCCAGAAGTAATAAGCATTTTTAGGAACGTCACTTTCAAGTTTTCTAGTCGAAACCAACGATAAACTCCTCAGTCTCTGGCGAGAAGAACGATATCTAATCTTTACTGGAAAATTTCGATATATTGGTCAAGAACACATAATGCTATACACTTGAAAAACGGATTACATGGGCCTGGTCCTTCATTGATTTTTCAGCGGTCGTTCATGAAAGAATCCCTGCGTCCGTAATCCAAAGACCTATTCCATATTCCATATACCAGCATTAGTACCAAATTAAAAATCATAGTATACATAAAATCATAGCATTCATAAAGATAGGCTAGTTCTTGCAAGAGAGAAGCGAGCAACATTTTTCAATGATGCCGACAAGACACCATCATGTTCCAAATATATCAAATCCATGTCGCTGCTCAGTATTCTTAATTCCTACGATATTCGTAGTAAAGCCATTTAGAGAATGATAATAATCCGGAATTACATGGGTTCATAGGCTCTAGCCCCGGGTTGAGCGAAGTTAGGCACAAGTTACGAGACGTAACGCCATAGATCTTAAGCATGCCATATGTATCGCCAACTTTGAGAAACTTTGAGTGGGGGCGCTTGGTGGTATAGCCCTGTTCTATAAATTTCTACAGTAATGTTCCCTGACGTTGACTAAAATCGTCACATTCAACACAGGATCTAGAAAACCCCATACGCCATATACAGGTCCCACTGGACTAATGCTGTCCAGAAAGGGATGGTTTACGATGTCGACATTGTAATCATATCTTTTGTCGTAAAGTCCACGAGAGAGAAGGTGCGTGCGCTTCATTTTTATAGAGATATAGGTATAAATATGATATGACGTCTATGTGACTTCTTTCAAAGTGAAGACCGATATAAATCCTTCAATGCGTCATTTATATAGCGATTATCCACAGCGAGAAGATCGTCTATATAGCGTTTGGTGAATGAGAAGAATTTGTTGATTTGAATTCTAATCTCGTCGAGAAAAATGCACAGAGAACTCTGCATCATCCGGCTACGTCGTTACGAACCTTCTTAAGGAACATAAAGGTATAAACTTTCAGATGATCAAGGCCACTACAGCCCCCAATTATAAATCTAACGCTCAAAGCAATGATATTGAAGAAGGAAAACCAAAAGTACCCCAAATCTGTATCACTATAATACATCGACAATAACTGCAGAAAGAACCTGAATACATACACAGAAGAGTTAAAAAAAAACGGATCAGCTTTCCATATCACCGAATAGGAAATCAAAAAGGGGTTCAAGTTACCTGGCAATATGTCAGCATAGTCTTGTGACCTAATAGCCATCATAATGTTACCGCAACGGGCAATAGAAAATAGACTCATCCTCTCAGTATATAGTATAAGAATTTCGAGTCCCAAAGTCGACCAGATCACGAAAGGAAAGCAAAACAACCCAACAGCGACGTGATGACAGATTCGTCATTTTTTTTTACTAGGGAGTATAGGTATAGCTGCACATGTATCAATGATATTCCCAAAAGTCTTCCTGAGGAAACAAGAGAACATGCGAACTCCAAACGTCAGAAACTATCGTACGAAATACAACACCCAGAACTTAAATTCAGAAAGCTTATCTATCCAGGTTATTGTGCTGATGTAATCTACAACCAGCTTCTTCCGGCACATCGAATATTATCGCACGATATGACAAGCTCCCATTATAAAGGATATGGTAACAAACGGAATACCTTGAATATGAGGAACGTCTGCTCCATAGTCCTGTTAACTACATTGGTCACAAGAAACATTATCGATATAATACTAGGTCAAAACGTCACTGACATATTTTGGAAATAACATAGGCTTTACAACAACGGAAATGACATTTCTATATTTTTTCTTGAAACTCCGCTTCACATTACCGTTCAGCTAAAAACCTTTCTAATATTGTTCTACAACCACAACACGGATTTATTCAGGCGGGACTGCTCGAAAATTCGCTTACGGATGAGGAAAATGAGGAATATTATAATACCAAGACATCAACTGTCGACGACCCAAGGAATACGACCGGACACACACACACACTCCTGAAGACTTACCCAGACGCCATACCACTAAGGTGTTCGAAATCCAGCAAAGTGCTCATTATTGAAAGTAGAACATGGTCCTTTGATTTCACGCAAAATGGGACGGAGCGTGCCATCCTGTATCTGTACCTAGTTCTACTAGTTTTCCTTGGACGGTGTGTGTTTTCCCGTTTTATCGTACGAAAAATATCTTTTAATTCTTGGCGCGGAAATTCGTTGTGGACGACGGCTGAATATTGAATGCGGTATCTGAGTCGAAAACTACAGACAAAAGAATCAGACACACAACCAATTAGGCAAAGAACTGAAAAATGTGTTTCACCGATAGGAACTAACGGACTGAAAAGATCAATAAAGCTGTATATAGACAAAATTTCTCACTTTAATCATTTTTGTAAGTTTCACTCTCTTCTTGTTATGATTTAACACAGTGCCTCAAACTGAACTAAGAAATATCTGATGAAGGATAAATAAATTCTTGTGTTGCTGAGCCGCGAAATCTGTTTGAAGCGGTCCTTTCATTGATTGATGGGATCAGAAAGTCTTGATCAGTTCTGCTAATGAAACATAACCTCCTGCCAATAGGCCAGTGATCCCGAACACACATATAACAATATTCTTGCATTTAGAAAATAAAGATAGAGACTCTCCATCAGCAGTAAATGTAAAGATGTCGATGATTGGTGGAAATATAAATGCCAAACAACTCCCGAGAACAGCACCAGTGAGAGAAAACAACAACGCTAGATGCGGGAATAAAACAGCAAATATACCTGAAAGATAAAAAATATATACGTGAAGATCAATTCGATATACAAATAATATTGTTATATTGCTCATGTTATATTGCTCATGTTATATTGCTCATGTTATATTGCTCATGTTATATTGCTCATGTTATATTGCTCATGTTATATTGCTCATGTTATATTGCTCATGTTTCAGGAGCACATGTACAAGACAATACAAACAATAACCCAGTTTGGAGGAATAACGTGTCCCGGACCCGGATCGATCTACCCCAACTGTGAACCGGTTGGTATATCGCCTGTTAAATCGCGGATTCCATCTAAAAATTGTAATACGTCTATCGTGAATTATGGGCTGTTTATGCTGTCCTTCGAATAATTGTTCTTCTGTAGTAGTCGGCCTACGCTGGCCAGGTTCGGGACTTTCTCTGCATTGCTTCCCGCAAAGCTCACGTGAGAAAGAAGAAGCTTTCCATTGACCTGAATAAGACATATGGTTTGCTACATTGGACACAGATACAGCATTTGTGGACATTGTGCCATCAGATGCTTTCGCGGAACTATGCCAAAGGTACAACCAATTTACCACACTGACACTGTGTGATTCTTAAACATTCTGGACGAGGATTCCAGCATAATAAAGGCTTGAAACAGGCGAACCACGAACCATGTGTGTCCGCCACCATCCTGCCATTTTGGACGTTTCCAGAACACGGGATTGATGTGAAACTACGTAAAGATTGTCGTGACAAGTGCTATTCACACGTGCATCGAAAAGTTGAAAAATTCTTTTATTTTTCGAGCTGTCTGTGACAGGCTGCATCTCCACAAGGTTTGGACAACACCCTTCTAATGATCGCCAAGTTCAACGTTATAATCGCTCTTTCGTGAATGCTGTCCGGTGTTATGTAGGAACACCCAAAAACAATGGGGTGATCATCTCACAAAGCTAGCAGATGCCCTTCGCTTCTATGCCAATCGCTTAAATGGATTCACACCCCATAAGCCGATGGTGGGGCGTGAGTTCAATCAGCCTGTGGACCCGTGCACCGGACCAGAGAATAAATAGAATCTCGCGAAATGTGTATGTGATATAGAGAAGGCGATCCTTCCCGATCACGACGACGCTCGATCAAAGATGAAGACAACACACTCGAGGCAGTAGTGAGACCTGAAAGTCGGAAATCTTACAAAGTGGGTGACTTGGTATATGTGCTTGAAAAAGCTAGTGTTAAAGGGAAGAGCTGAAAATTGATTCCTCCCGGGAAAGGACCGGTATTATCATGGAGAAGTTGACACCTTATTTGCACGATGGTAAAGATCAGAGTCACAGTGAAATCATGACCGATTAAAGATGTTTGAAAGAGAATTAACCTAATTGAGTTTGAAGAAAAAAAGACAGAAGAGGATAATGTTTCTATCAGCAGGAGATCTGGCGTAAAGTCCGACCAGACTATCGAACCAGTATACTGCACGTGCCGCTTTTCGGATAAAGGCGAGTTTATGATCCAATGTGACTGCAGTTTTGAATAGTATCATGTTCAGTGTATACATGTCACCCCCCCCCCCCTCCCCTCGCGGCGAAGGACATGTTTTTTATATTTTTCTTGTGAAGTGACTCCTTCCTCATTCCTTTCGTCTGCTGGTAGTCCTCGAGCAGCGCGTTCAGCTCCCTTGAGTTCTAAACGTTTATAGTATACATGTTGTAACCCTTTTCTGATTCAGGTGGATGTCAGGAAAGATATGGACTCAACTGAATCAGAAATTGGGAGCGCTAAGAGATCATGGAGACGAGATAATTCATCAGGGAGGATCAGACGAGAAATCTATCAGCGGGAGACAATTTCGGGTAAGAGGTCACAGGATAG
Organism: Hanleya hanleyi; assembly: GCA_036873755.1. Classification (NCBI taxonomy): domain Eukaryota; kingdom Metazoa; phylum Mollusca; class Polyplacophora; order Lepidopleurida; family Hanleyidae; genus Hanleya; species Hanleya hanleyi. Next base: position 82,934 of record JAVTVY010033732.1, on the reverse strand, counting down.
CCAAATCTGGAAGTACCAGATACTCCACTAAAGACAGAACGATTTGACATCTATTTTTTCATTGTGTGGACGTCTGTAACTCAATTATTCCATATTACGCCATTGTCATTATTTTTAAAACGCAAGTTAGAGCTATATTATGTAATCCGTCACCACCACAATCTGTTACTGGAGAGCCATCGAAGCGGCGATATCAGAGGTACCGAATGGGGAAGTTGATTATCTCGAGTCCCTTCTGTGTGCAAGACATATGCTTTTTCGGTTTACTCGGGTTAGCGTTCGTCTCTGATCGAAGAAACTGAGTCCTCAGGCATAAAATTTTACCCGCCTTCTAGAATTTCTTTTTATACAGCTTAAATTAGATATGGCAATGTGTAAATTTTTTGAAAGATTACTTCTGAAGGATTCCGAACATATACATTTGTTCGCTGCAAACTTGTGCGTTTTGCGCGTTCGTTTCTAGTTTGCTATTTTCAAGAAAAGAATTCAATTTATCGTGGCTTACATCATCATTATTTCCGGCAGAAGACAAATCCAACTGGAGAATTTGTCTCAGTTTCATTCATTTTGGTAGCTAGTTCTTATTCTTTGACATTTAATAGAAAATTTCTTTACGAAAACGAGCATTCATTGTTTGAAGTTCAATTAAAACAAACTATTGCATTCATCGAAGGCCTGATACACGGACCAGGATTCCATAGTGTAACAAAAAACCCTACCAAATTTCAAGCATTTTTCGAGAAAATAATAAAACGTTTTCATGTAAATTTGTATGAGAAATCGAACAAAAAGTAAAAAGGGAGAGAGGTAGTTTCGCTGTTTCCAATCGACAACCGACGGTCAGATTTTATGCCGAAAAATATATATATATTTCAAATAAAGGAATGAACGATAATAATTTCAAATATTATAGGTGTACATATTTCCGTTTTACGTCATTGGAGACGTCACAGACTTTCTGTAGTCCAAGAACATTTTTTTTTCTCCGTTGACATCGTGATTTCTATCGACTTTTTTATTCACGTTACGAGTCAACTTCCTTCTATGCCCAGTAGATTTCTGCACATCTAATGTAGAACCTGAACTGAATGTTGTTTGGCGTTGTATTGGAAAACTTTGCTTGATATATTCAGTTTTTTTTGTTGTCTATCGTGGTGTCCACTCGAAAAGCCAATCGACCGAAAATGAAAAGTTTTACTGGTATCAACTTCAACATTCATAGGGGATCGAAAATTTGATGAATATTTGTTTTAGATAATTAGTTAAGGTACAGGGGAAATGTTTTTGTATTTGAGGAGAAAAATATACGGCCGGAAACCGGACAGATATATACTATTTTATTTATCTGTTGGTCCGCGTGTCAGATGTGGGGAAGTCATTCATGTCCTGATTAGGCTAGTCAATTACCTCTGCAATACACAACCGTTCAACAGGTTAATCGGCAGTCAGCAGAGACAGCTACAGTCTTTTTAATTTTCATATCTCTGTAAGTGGCCAAAACAAATTGATTCAATCAAACCTAAAATGACACTTTTTAGAATTGGAATTTCAATTTTTTTTTTCGACAAAAGAAAGGTCCAGTGTTGAATATTAAAACTGGGTAATGAAAAAAGTAGCTGTTTTTGTCAATCAGGAGGGCTCGGTATAGACCCCCCAGAGATTTTTGGGCTTTGATAAATTTTAATCTACATTATCTTCAAAAAGTTGGAATATAAGAAAACGCTAAATAACATTGCAGTGAGACTAACGTCACAGAACCTACGAAGTAGGGTAGGCTTAGGAACTCCCCCCACAAGTTACAATCCTGCCTATATTAAGATGGGCACACCCCAAGTAAGAATCACCAGTGATTTTCATCAAAAGTCACCAGGGATTGTCATCAAAATTAGATCAGCTCAGAACCTGCTGGTAACAGTCCCCTAATGCACATTGATTCCAAAAATCAAGGTTCTAATGTCAACGGTTCTCCTTGTGTTGCCGACGAAAGGATTCGGATGGACTCACTGACTATCGGAAAATTTGCAAACGGTAGCCTACTTCGTAGGTATATTTAGAGAATTTTTTTCTTTCATGCCTATGCTTCAGAACTCCGTGTTCCTGTCTAGAGTTGTTAAAAATGAGCAGTGTGACTAACGTCACAGGACCTACGAAGTAGGGTTTGATATGATTGATCTATTCTACCCAAAGAAAATAAATTAAGACCCTTTAAACATGCCGTCAATGCCAGATGTTGAGTTTTATACAGCTGTAGATCAGGGCTCTGGGTACATATATCGTTTCCATACACTTGATGCACGCAACAGCAAAGCCTCCTTGAACAACCTATCTTTGAGGTACATGTAACTCAGATAATACCATTCTCTCTCAAAAGAAAACAATTCGCGCCAGGAAGGCCTTTATTTATTAAGCTAATTTCGTTATGTAGGGGCCTACTTAGATTCAATAATTGTCATGAAATTTCTTGGATTATATCTTAATTGCAACCATGCTTGTTCCTCAAACCTGACATCCTTGAGATATGTACATGTATAACATACTTTCATTTGAGAGTCCAGACATTCCACCATTCATGTGAACAAATTGCACTCAACATGGAATAATTAAATTCACATTACCAAATAGTTCACCAGCTGTTAGTTTTGAGACCCATATCTACAGTATCAGTGCTGTGTTACTATCTATAGCAGTTGAAACCCAGTAAAACTTAAACAATTAAAACCAGTAAAGAAATTTGTCTGTTGAATAACAGAAAATATGGTATGGAGATTTGAATGAGTAAACTACTAAACAGCTTACATGATACCAACAAAATGTCCCAACACAAGCTGATAAATTCCTTGGGTGGCTTGCAGGATGGCTTTGTTTCACCCTCAGTAAACTTTTATCATTGCCCTTCATACAGACTAATCTGAAGGATGATACCACATCTTTCTTTGTTTTACTGGGTTATTGCACCAGGTTGACTTAATTGGTTGATGTAGGATATTTCACAACCAGTGGGCAATTTGACCTGAATTTGAAGCCGGATGTGGTCTGTGATGAAATGTTTGGATGTTAAATAGGATACACGTGAAAGGCCACAGTTTACATATATCTATAACAATATACTGAATTGTGTGTATTGAGGATGGCAAATTGGTAATAGCAGTGTAGATAAATGCACTAACAAATGATGGAAAATTTCCTATTTCATACAGGTTTGCCTGCTATATAGATGATGACTAAATCATGTGATAAGCTGGGAAAACCCCAAAATCCAGTAATATCAAAACTATAGAGACTATAGATGCTGTCCAGACCGGGGAACAAAATAGGTCGATGACAATTTCCGGAAGACAAATAACACTTTGTTATGGCGGTTGTGCAATATAGTGATAATGCTATAGCCCGGACGTCTTTAATACGCGAATGTCGGATAGCACAGTGGTAAATTTAACAGACCTATGACAGAAGGTAAATGTACGTTTTCATTACTATGCTTATTGCATCAGTTTGCGCTTTCAGCTTGGGACCTTCGTCTATTAGACTAAATTCACTCATTTATCCATTGGTTAAATGTGCCCCGTTTACACAAAGTCTTGACCGGGCTGAAAGTCGCTTAACTTCGCTGATTTTACCAGAACCGGTGTGTCGTGATATGCCGTATCGGGAACCTTTAAAAGCCACACTGAAACATACAGCCAAAGGTTCCCGATGGGCATGACGGTGCATTCGCTGAGCCATCAATAAACAATAAAAAATATAATTATAAATCAAATTTTCATCAGAATTCGGTCAGCTCAGAACTTGCTCGTAATAATGCCCTAATGCACGTTCATGCCAAAAATCAAGGTTCTAGTGTCAACGGTTCTCCTTATTTTGCCGACGAAAGGATTCGGATGGACTGACTGACTGACTGACTGACTCACTCACTCACTCATTACCGGACAATTTGCGATCTGTAGCCTGCTTCGTAGGAAAATGCGCAGGAGCTTTTTTCTAATATCACATAATTATGAATGTAAAAGCAAGCTTTACTACAAATTTGAATACTAAGTACACCAGCAGTCTGCCGTAAGGGGGATTCCTCGATGAGAGAATGTTATCTTGATGGGAGTAGGTTATCTGCTTGTCCTCAGTGCCTATCTGTAATATTGCCCTTCCCCACCATATGTGTGATAGATTTTATAACGCTAAATCATAAATAATTGTACCGGTACTTACATGTGAGGGAAAATAAGCCAATTCTCAATATATATTCTCCATAATTCTGTAAGAATGGAGAACTAGTCCGCATAGCTAATGTCGACCACGTGGTCAGAATGATGACGTAGAACTGTACAGTATAGGTCATTAATATCGCTAATGCGTAGACAACCTTCAAGGTAAAATACAACCTGGATAAAAGAAGAGCAAATATCACCTCAAACTGGAATTCATTTGAGCTAGTCCATTTGAAATATTTACATTGATTGTATTGATGAACAAAATTTACAAGTCGAAGATGGGACGAACCAAAATGAACAAATGTGAGATTCTCAATAAAAATGTACTTTAATATCGTACTTTACATATGTACCTACCACTTATCCGTGGGCAAGTTCAGAGTGATAACCGACTGAATCTCTTCCCCAAAATACAGGTAACCAAAGAAACCCATTGCTGCATACAGGACTGTGACGATAACACCACCCAGGGTTAATACACCTGTGGGTCCCGTAAAATCGTCTGGGACCTTCATTTTGTTCCGTAAGGGTAATATCTGTGAACGGAAGAATATCAGATTTCTTATGTAATCGTTGCCAAATTGACAGTTGAGAAGTAATGCCTACAAGCAACTTTTGTCATGTTTTTATTCATTGAATTCATTAGCCTGGTATACAATGACCACAGAACCAGAAGTTAACGTTGTTTTGACAGTTCAAAAGGATTCCTTTTTCCTGACCTTCGAAGAAGAACTTACTCGATGGATGATGGTTCAGTTTACATCACAAACCAATGCAAGTGCTGGATTTACTTTTTTTGAAAAAAATAAATGGACCAATCATGTAAAATTGTCAGATATCCCGTTTCTACAAAATTCCATTGAAAGTGTTTGTCACAATACGCATCCGATAACCGATCGATTGAAAAATTCATGGAAAATCACAGTGGATTAAAACCGTATGAATTCGAATCTTGAGAACTGTAGTCTTTTGTATGCGCGTTCGGTCATAGTCCGTTCATTTGTATCGACCGTCATTAAATGGCGTAAATGTGACACTTGGTTGTTACAGGTTTTACCGAAGAGCTATACATTGGATAATATCCTAGGTGCCTTTGTAGATACACGAACCACTGTCATTAGAATCCAACACAGGCATAATCTTCCCAGATCCAGAGAGTGAGACCCCTCTCGCACGTATTCCTGGCTTGGAAGGAGGTCAGACTTCGCCATCATGCATTATTTGTAATTCCATAACACTTGTGTCTATAACAACATGCTAACCGTGAAATTATTAAGTGCTTTAGCGCGGTTGTGTGAGATGTATATGTGTCAAGTGGAGGTGTTCATTAGGAGATTCTAGTTTACAAGGCGGGAGAGGAAGGGGTCGTCACTTTCATACAATCGAATAAACACAAAATTAGATTACAATATGGAATTTCTCTCTCAAGTTTAACTGCTGTTTTCATCGTGAATTGATTAACAAAGCAACACAAGTAGACCTAAATTCAAGTATTGCACAGAGCCTGGCTCAGCTGGCTCTCCATTTGAGAGACCACATAAACTCGTCCACTGAAATTGGCATGATGCCAACCGAGACGGGAGCATCGTGCCAATATCAGTGGACAAGTGTTTATAAGATAGGGGAGAAATGTTGTCAAAGTTTAAAATATGTTTTCAACCTTTCATTATGATCTATGTTGATAATCAATTTTGGTAGGGCAATAGAATACAAATAATATTTTCATAGTCGTGCTCAGTTGGTATTTTACGCACGGTTAGTGTGGAAAAATTAGTTAAATAATCACTGAGCACGCCTATGAAAACATATATTGGTCAATTTATTATTTCTGGTTTGTATTGAAACTTTCTGACTTCCATTGTAGGTCAAATATGCCAGACCTGCCGGTAGAAGGATAACGTAGTTCCCTCATGGTCTATCAAGAAGCTATCAGCTGCTTTAAGGGCAAGGCCTGCTATGGAGAGGACATTCGGCTTATTTCTCTGGAACCATCCATGAACTTCGTTTGAAGTATTTCAGTGTTCCTTGGGTCAACATTTTGCAAGCCTTCGAAATTCTGAAATATACTCTGTCAGCGCATGTCGTTGATCATCCAAAGTAAAGCGGACGCTCTTGAGAAATACTTTTGACAAATGTGAACCGTTTCAGTCAAAAGACTGCACTCTACAGATTTAGTTATTATGTGCGGAGATGGATGGTGTATGTGGTGTTTTTTTCATGATACTGAATATAGGTTATTGTGAGTGTTGTAAGTAAGTGTTTCTGTTTCTTTTCCTTTTTCTCAGTTACGATTTCACTCAAATAAGTGGACCAACCGGCTTATTGTTCATCATCTCGAAAAAATCTCGATTTCCTCCAATCAAAGCATTTGTGGACGCCTTCGATTAAGAAATACTTGGCCGAGCTTGAAGAATCAAATGCGTGGTGACAAAACAAGGTATGGTCCAAGAAATTTTGGTAGGGCATTGACTTGACGGGAAACGGGTTTTGTTCCCGATTGATGTGTACATTCCCATCCTTGGCTCGGCTGGTGTCGAGCATTTCGGACTTGGCAACGCGCGGCTTCTTGTTGTTCGAAGAGACTTATATTATACACATATTTCAGTATCCATGTACATTTCCAAAGAATATATTCACCAAAGATTCGAGTGATGATTCATTTGTATGCATAGCCAAATACTGGTCAACACTTGATACCCTTGAAACAGTGTATAATGGAATTGGATTGAATTGAAATTTATTCGCCAAAGTTTACATAACAGTAATGCATAACAATGGCTATCGTGCTGATATTCTAAAATATATATGATTACCCTGCATATACAATTTGGAGGAATTAAAACACATAAGGGCTTGTACTGTTCCAGTAACGTGATGCCATATTAATAAATGTCATCGGTAGAGATATGAGGAAAATATGGCCGAAGAATGAAGGGTTTCATGTATTGTAATAATGCGACGAGCAAGTTGGTTGGCTGCCTTTCATTGATGAGGCATTTTGTTCCACTCTCGAGGTCCTGTAGCTTTGAGGATGTAGAATCATAAATTGAATCGATTCTTGGGTGTGCGTAGATTAACAGTGCTTAACAGTTCGATAATAATGTGTCCTAGATTGTTTGGTAAAGTAGGACTGGAAAATTTGTGATTCATAAAAAGGTATTAATACATTTTTATTTTTGCTGCAGCTGTAAAATTCTTAAATCAGTAAACAATGCAACGGCGAAGTGTGGTCTGACTTTCTAGATAATATTTTCATTCTTAGCGCGCGTTTCTGGAGTCCTCAATGACTGCAGGTGAGTGATGTAGCTTTTGCCAAAACATTACAGTAAATGAAATAAGGGGAAATCATCGAATAATATAAAATGTGTAGTGTTTTTTTATTCCAAGCGCCTTTAATGGGGTTAAAAAAAGCCTAAGTTTCTCGACACTTTATTACCTAAATATATGAGATATACGTATATGAGATTTCCGGTTTAGTTGATCATTAGAAATATATACAAAAATTGGATTGAAGTGCGAGTTGTATTTCGTCGCCTGAAATAATATATGATATGGAACAGCTGGTAGTTTAGGCCTGATTAAGACATATTTCGTTGTCTTGATGTTCAGCGAGAGTTCAGCGCTACAAGATAACCTTTTTGATTCTTGTGACATGATTTCAGAAGAAAATACAACATTGTTGTCGTTAGCAAGTAAGATAATTTTCAGGAGATTTGTAACATTACTTATGTCATTGATATAAAGAAGAAAAATAATAGGGCCCAGTATTGATCCTTGGGGAACGTCATATGACAATGGAGACGGTTAGAAATAGGCGCTGTTATATATAACACATTGCCATCTGTCAGACAGGTAACTCCAAGTAGCAGCCAAGTATTTTCCAGGCATCAAAAACAATCGTAGAGATCGAGTTAAAAGATTAGTATAAGTGTCGAAAGCCTTAGACGGATCCAAGAAGGAAACTATACTATAAAGTTTGGTTTCGTTTGCCGAGATAACATCCTATAATGTAGATTTTGATAAAGGTATCGAGCGATTGGATCTAAAGCCAAAATTGCGTTGGATTTCAGACAAATCTGCTAGTTTTGTAGCCGCAATATTTTGAAAATTTCACCGAAGCATCTTAATACAGATGCTAGTCTATAATTTGTGATTTTTGTATGATATGGAAAACTGGAAAATGAGTTCTACCTGATCGAGGGGGAGGAAAATGCACAAACTCACCAAGTTGATGCATTCCATTGAGCACACCGCAGTACCAAAGTAAAGGGACAGAGTTGAGAAGGAATTAAAGGCAGGCCTTGTGCTGACGTCTTGAAGATCACTGAGTATATACTGGAATATTATAACCAGTGCTGCTGCTATGACCACGTTGGTGAGGAGGGAAATCACAGCAAGAAAGGAAATACTTCTAATCAAGATAAAGGGCAGCAGTACGAGGCTAACCAGAACGATGTACACACGTTGATCAGGGTCACTCGTGAAGAAGTGATGAAAAACCTAAGGAGAACAACGCTTCACATTTAGATGAAGTATCTCTCTTAAAATAGTTCAATCCATTCGTATGATTGTAAAATTGTAAAATGTTTGTATGCACAAAGGCTATTGACAAATTACTGAACGATGGTTACAGTTGGAGTGTACGTCGAATAAGATGTTTGTATTCCCAATGCTTCAGTGTACAGTATATAGCTCATGAAATCGAACTGTTTAGTCCTATAGTCGAAATCTTACTTCCTTAAATACAAGATTTACTAATATACTGAATCCAACACTTTGACGAACGTAGGAATATATTATCCAGTTATCAAAATTCTACCTGTTTTATATTATCCGCCACATACACAATATAGATGAAACAAATCCCTGTTTGAAGGATAAGGATGCAAACGACGACTGCGTTTCTGCAAAATAAAATAAAACAAGGTAAATAATATTGCCAGTATATCGATGGATGGTAGATCTACATGAGCGCTCCATCGCAAATCCGTGTAACTCGTGTCCCCCAACTTTTGTTTCATCACATTTGGAATTGGTACTAACTGTCATATGAAATAGGACTGTTGATTATTGACGCAGAAATTCTTTTATAGATGCCGGCTTAACAACGGGTCTGACGATAACACGATCCATTCTATCAGTGTCACATGGACACATATTTTATATGGTCATTCCTTCATGTAATGGATCACGGGAGATAAGCTCTAGGTCCCAAAGTTTTCCGTTTAATTTGTTGCTGGGTCACACATGTTGATATTTCTGATCAATCTCATTAGTAGACGACCATGCCACATTGACTTTTCCCATTTAAGTATAGAGTAAATATCATTTCCAGTTTCGTCTCGTGAAGTTTGTCTTGCCACATACGGAAGTTTCGTCTCTGTTATTTCACTCTGCAAAGAATTACAACATATCGAGTTTCGCCCCTTAGATGGAATGTCATTTATTATTCGACCTCCTTTTTGACCAGATATGTCAGTTTGGCATTTCTCGCCCATTTTACTGAAGAGTCCCCTTGAGTAGATAAAACGTGATTTCTCAAGATACACCTTTGATTTATTAGTCATATTAGATAAGAAATAGCACTTTGATTTCTCTCTCTTTTTAGTGATAAATGACTCAAACACTTAGTCTGGAAGCCAAGTTAAAAAAGGCTCACCCCACGGGCAAGATAATTTTCATCTATACCATGACTTTATATGACCATTGCGGGTATCAACCAGGGTGGATGTAGAGTTCCGAAGTGGTGCAGATTTTCTTTATTGCTGCCGAAATGACACCCTAGAGATATTCGTTTTGTTCCACCGAAAAGGAGGGTAGATGAGTTTAAACAACTTCGTCACTCTTATTCCACCGAAAACGAGGGTAGATTGCGGGTATCAACCAGGGTGGATGTAGAGTTCCGAAGTGGTGCAGATTTTCTTTATTGCTGCCGAAATGACACCCTAGAGATATTCGGGTTTTTTTCCACCGAAAAAGAGGGTAGATGAGTTTAAACAACTCAGTCACTCTTATTTAATCGGTCTGAGCTATAGTACATATTACTCATCAATAATGGCGCAGTTACAGAATACCATGATTTGTTAATGTAATCCAATCGTGTGGCGTCACCTAGGGATCACATCCAAATGTAAACTGAAAAATCTACTCCCTTCGAAAAAGAAGGTATACGTATTGGAATGGCTATATATCTATTAACACTGATCCCATCTATCTGTACATCATAACGCCACGAAGCGCAGCTTTTCAATACCTAAGTTCGTAGTTGTATTCGAATCCTACGGTATAATTGGGAGGTAAAACTCAAATGTTATTTGAACAAAAATATAATCACTAATTAGGAGTATATGTGAATAAGTTGACGTACCTTTCTTAGCCGTAAGTGTCTGAAATTTACTATAATGTATTTAGTACTTATGCCAGAGTTATATACAGTCAGGATTTGGTTTTGTATATCAATGTATGACATCATTCAAGGACCGTATCCAAATATCACCTTGAAAAAATATTCCTTTCCTGAGAAGGGGCTTCGTGTACTTCAATGGTCGTAATTTGCTTATGAAATCAAATGTGGCTTTTGTATCTCAGTTGTATGATGTCACTTGGAGGTAATATTCACCTGTCATGGATTGAGTGAACATGGCTGTTGAAGACAAAAGATAGAACTGCCCTACTCTAGTACACAATCTCAAAACATACGCAAATACAATGAAATATTCGGTTAGGGTAGGTGTTTTTCGCGTTCAAATAACCACGTTATATTATGATGATTTCCCTCAAGAAGACTAGACAATGTAATTGTGGCATTTCTCAAATGATGTCTAGCTGGCAAGAAAGTGAAACAAGACTAGAATGTAGTGTTGTATCTCTACCAGAATATATGTACGTCGGTACTAACTATATAATATTGAGGAACGTACCATCAATAATGTTACATTTATGTATGATTAAAAAGCTTTGTTGCATAAAAGTTCGAAAATTGATGAAGAAAGGTGGGGATTTGGGTATATAAACAACTGTACAGAAAATATTTTGCATACAGCAAGCAGAAGAGAATAAATTTACAAGTATCGTCATCGACAGCATCGAAATAGCCAGATAAGAGTTCTTGTGTTGACAGGTTCAAGTTTAGTTCCAACAAGTCTTCCAGTCATTTACCAGAACAGATTCCAAAACTTTTCCACAGGTGGACACTTTACAAGTTTGTGCTCCACTGTATTCAGATTTTGGCGTATTTCACAGTCAGGAGATTGTGCAATTTTCAATTTGGAATATGGATGGAAATATAGAGTCTTAACAATCTTAACACTATAAACAAAAAATGTGTCTATTAAAACAAAAAATGTGCCTATTAAATTTTGCCTCGAAACAGGCAACCCACATGGAGTAGTCCCCCTTGAGTAGATGAGATGTCAGTTTCTGTTATGTCTCCTTTGAATTTTTAATCGTGTAAGATAAGCCAGTATGCTTTGCAACGTTCTCGTGTCTCATTCAAGTCATTCATCAACAACAGGTGTCAAATCAAACTACACTAAGAACTATAAGTGAATGGCATGTACCCAATAACTCAAAGGAGAGAAATTAATCAAGGCAAACATCGGAGAGAAATTCCATATCTGACAGGACTATCTGGGAGAAATGGCATTCCATCTAACTCAGAGTGGAACAAACCCAGGTGCAGCGAAAATGGCGCGACAATCAAAGTGGCGTATCTAATATTAATAAAATTTAAGAGTGCATCTTGGAAAATTGCATTCTATCAACCTAAGCAGGATTACTCAATATGGCTCGCCTGACTCGAAGCAACAGAAACAGAAATAATAATTGGCATATTTAACATGCCTAACAATTTCAAAGAAGAAAAAAAAGTAGAAATTACATTCCATCTACTTAAGGGAAACAATCCAATGTGGCACATCCTTGGCATATTAAACTAGGAGAAAATCATTGACCTATATGACATATCTAAATATCTGATACTCAAGAGAGAGAAAATTGGAGGAAAACGAAACTGGCGTATATGACAGGACTAAAATTCAAGAGTAAATCTTGAGAAATTACAATCAATTTATCGAAAGAGGACTACTCAATATGGCCTGTCTGTCTTGCAGCAAGTTGGAGAGAAATTCCAAACTGACATGCCTAAAAATTTCAAAGTAGAGAAAATTAAAAACCACATCTAACGTAAAAGGAGACTTCTCTTTGTGGAGGACAAATGGCACGAAAATCAAAGTGACGTATATGACATGAATAAAGTTCAATAGTCAATCTTGGGACATTACATCTACCTCTTGGGAAATTACATCTGTCTCGAAGCAAAATGGGAGAGAAATGCCAATCTGGAAAACAATAGTCTATAATATTCAGCAATCACAACGAAAAATGAAGAGAAATACTATAAACTGGTGATTCTGACATGAACAAAAACTAAAAGGAGAGAACATTGGAAATGACATTCCATCAAATTAAGAGGCACAACCCAATGTCGAAACCATCGACATATATGACGTATCTAAATATTTGGTATTCAAGAGCGAGAAAACGAGATGATAATCACACTGGCCTATCTGACATGGCTAAAATTCAAGAGTGAATCTTAGGAAATTACATTCTATTTACAGAAGGGGGACTACTCAATATGGCTGGTCTGTCTCGAATCAAAATGGGACAGAAATGCCTAACTGGAAAGCAATGGTGTACAATATTCAACCATCACCCTGGGCACTACCCTAATCTCTCTTCAAGTTTCTGAGTGATGATCTCTCTCAGCAAACTACAGCTACCTGTTCTCATTATCCCTTACACGAAGGATCGACTTGTAATTCCCACAATCTGATAAGAAGATTTCTCCATTCTTCACATTTGTGAACAATCTGTATCTTGCATGTCCGCCAATGTACACAATCAACTATATTTCTTCTGTCAACCCATACATTCGTTCTTATATATTCGACCGTGGCGTTGATTCTAACCGAGTGTTCAACACCATTCGATTCACTCCTCATACCAACCGTCCTACCTGTCGTCCCACCAAATCCAATATTGCCAACTTTAGCCTACATGTATCTAGTTCAGGTATTTCCACATCGTATAAAATTGTGGACACCGCTACTCTCTCCCACAATATTATTGCGCACATACTTCGGTTACACGAGATGGCACTTAAAGCCCTAAATGCCCCGTAAATATGTTTCAATGAGTCGTTGTGACCTGAACCTTCTTTCCGCAATCCAACACGTCTTCCATCAAATGGGCGACTTGTACTGAAATCAAAACGGAGATCTGATCCACAGCGACCTTGACCTATCGATAAGTAGGAGATAGAGAGAGAATTAAGGTTTAATGTCGCGTTCAGCAATATTTCAGCTACATAGCGACGATCAAACAAAATTCCAAGTACTCAAGCCAATAACTTAGTAATCCAACGCATTAAAACATACAGGCATTGAAACTTATGCAACAAACCGATTTCTCTCAAATAAACCAAGATGCAATCCTCCCTCACCCGACTAAAAAGATCTTCCAAAGTAGTCGCTCGATAAAAAGCATCTCTTACTATCTTAAAATCTATGCATTCGATAAGAATATGTTTCACCGTGAGCTGTTCATGGCAAGGAATACACCTTGGGACTGGCTCTTTTTTTTTAGTAAATGTTCGTGAGTTAATCGTGTATGGCCGATTCTACATCGCCTGATCATGGTTTGATCGAAACGTTTCTGGCTGTTCAGATGAGTATAGCCTACACTTTTTTTGAACTCATGAAGTTTGTTATTATTCACAGCATCCAATAAAAATTGAAACAGCCGTCTCACATAAGTACAGACAGAAGGTCTGAAATCGCTATATGGGATTCCAACAGGATCAACCTCATCATCTAGGGCTGCCTTAGCCATCCTATCAGCCTCAGTATTGCATCTGATGCCAACCAACAAACAAGGCAACCAACAAAACTCAATATCAATCTGTTGATCAAATCTACAGTCATGTAGTCGTAGAATACTCAAGATAGTGGGATGAGTCGAAGTTCCATTTTCAATCGCTTGGAGGCATGACAGTGAATATGAGAATATGACATATTTTTCCTTTTAGTGGACCCAATACTTTCTAAAGCCAACAATATAGCTTTAGCTTCTGCAGTGAATATCGAACTCTTACCTGGTAGTCGACAGGTTTTAATTTTAGAACTAAAGATAGTGTCACATGCTACTCTCTCACCATCTTTAGAACCATCTGTATAAATAGCCTGATGCGATCTATATTTCTCTCTCAGCTGGCTCGTGTCTGCCTTTTTATATTTCGTTAGAGAAATATCTACTTCTGGTTGAGCTAACTGCCATGGCGGAATTGGCAAGAGCTTGTTAGGTAAACTTTGACTAAGCTTAATACCAGCTGCTACATTGTGTGGTTTCATACGAATCCCAAGAGGTGGAATAACGAAGGGTTTGAAAACACAGTTATATGCAGGATTCGCGTGATTTGAATTCACTTTTGTGATATATTGCAGTGATAGTTTAATTCTTCGAAGTTCTAAAGGAAATTCATCTGCTTCGACATATAAGATTTCTTTAGGGGATGTTCCGAACGCTTCAAGGCAAAGTCTTAATGCTTGATGGAGAATAGGATACAGCTTTGGCAAGTTTGACTTGCTTGCACCGTTATAAACAATAGAGCCATAATCAAGTTTTGGAACGAACAAGTGATCAATATAAATGGAGAAGTGTTTGCTGATCTCTCTTATAGTTGGCAACTACCTTCAACAAATCAAGAGCTTTCGTGCACTTAGCTTTCAAGCAATTTATATGCGATTTGAATGTTAGTCGGTGGTCAAACAACATTCTTAAGAATTTGAGCTCTTTTAACACTTTAATCTCAGTTCTTGATTGTCATTAGCTTGATGAAATTCAACATCCCTGAACTGGAATTATAGTACACGGTTTTTAATTATTTCCTGGTGTGATGGGTCACAGTGATGTGACCAATGACCTTTACTGAAGTTTGATAGCTGCCATATCGTCTCCACCTATTGTACCCATTCGCCCCAGAAATCGATTTTTAATTATTTCCCGTTTTTAGTCGCAGTGACCTTGACCTCGATTTTGCTATGCGACACATAGTATTCCGTTCATTTATCTATAAAATTATCACAGAAAATTGCGATTTTTCAATGATTTGTGGGCCCCGGTGACCTTGACCGTTTGACTCCAGTTTCACTCCACAGCTATTCTAGTGACAGTTGAGATAAATCGGTCAGGAAACTACTAACCGGGAGGAAAACGAGAGGAAATGTGTATTTCATCGACATCTTGTCAGCTTTATCTCCCAATTATTCAAGTGGAACTGTCGTACCCCCCACGCGAAATACGCATTATTATATTAAGATAACTAAAAAGGATAATGATATCGTCGAATAAAATATTGACTACTTAAAAATATTCCATTTATCAATGAATTTCGGCTTTCCTGTTACCACTGTTGATCAATGTCTCCAACTAGTTAGTCTAATGCGATGGTTTTATAACCTCATTTATATTTTTACCATTTAAAATGTTCCGTGTACTACAAAAATATTGCCTTCAAAGTATGTTCATCCATATTCCTTGAAAAGTTTAATTAAACATGTTTAATGTGGTTCATGCCTCAAATAACGTGGGCGGCGTCATTACTCAGGGTTATTTCCCCTATAATTACAACACATATAAGGGAAGTGGAAAGAGGTGCCGACATACTGACAGAGTCACATGACTTCACAGTATAGTCTTCTGGGTAACCTATTCTAAAGCACATACTAAGAATCTAACGATTCGTGATATGTGCATGTTGTATCTCGAGTATGCCTTTATTGTACCTGTTGATGTGGCAGGTACTCTTTCAACGTCATATATCACCTTTTCTGATAAGAGACGTCATCAGGGGAGGTAATGGCGTCGCAAATATTAGGAATCTATGGAAATAGGGACACACAAATCTTTTTATATAAACGGTATATCGAAGATCCTCACTTGTTATAGATGTGTCTTACTTGAATGCTTTGGAGAATCGCCGTAATGAAGGTGTTCCTGTTTGCAAGCAAAGGTATGCAACGTCTCCATACTCTAATCGTTCGTATCCTGTTCTAAAAGACAACACAAAAAGGCTATGTACAATAACAGTTTCTGATTCGTACATGTCTGTCTAAATCCAATACAGAATATGTGACGTGGCATAGAATAAATAAACACCCCGTTTAGACAAATGTGTTTCGATTGATATATTGCCGACGGTGAACTAGAGAAATTAGACAAGAGGAGATATACAGCCACAGGCATAATTCTACACCGTGTATAGCGAAATACAATTACATTTCTTCACTCCTGATATTTATAGTACACTCTCTGAACGCTACCCCTTCACATTGTGAAGCTAACATTGGAGAGTGGGGCATGGTTCCATGGATATTTTTCTTATCCTATTACTAGAGAGCTACATTCTGCATATTAGGTCCTCGTCTACTGAAACCAACTAGTAGGATTTTAAATGATAGTTTGGTGACGTTACGTCATAACGTGGAAATGATTTATATTGTTTTTGTATTTCCAATTTTGCTGATAAAAAGGTGGTAGATTCGGTTCGTATTGTATAAGATATATTTGAATGTAAATTTGATCCATGTGCGACAGTCATGTATCAGTAGGTTAAAGTGGAGCACCACCCATAAAACGAGAACTGAAAATAGCGTGGCTATTCCACTCACATGGGTAATCAGTGACAAAATACTCGCCAGATCGTTTCCTTGTGAAAATGTTCTGTTAATTTTCAACTTTTGCACTATGTATTAAATCAGTTCATCTCGCTTATCACCCCTATATAAAGTCCATTGAACGGTCAGTCTGGATTCAAGAGTCATCCACTAACAGATACCGTGATATAAAACTTGTCAACAGTAAAAATCCACTACACCATGAATTTCCAATGACATCATCGAAGTTCTGAAATATATAGCATTAGTTTCAGCCGTCTCAGTTCAAGAGCGCAGGCCTAGCGATTTCACATCGTAAGCATTGTTCCAACTATGTAGTTGATATGAAGGCCAAAATATAGTACCCTTGAACTGGAAAAAATCACGGATAAATCTGTAGTATGAATATCAGCATACACTTGATGAATTATGAAAATAAACACGCGCATACTATATGAATCTTCATGTGCGTGTTGTTGGAATAATGTGTGTGACATAACATATGTATGGCTCTGCGCCCGTTAAATTGGATGAATATCACACATGCTATGCTTTTTATAGATTGAGTGATTTTGAGTTTAAATCTTGACAGGTTTAATATCATACATATCTGACAGTGGCTGTTTGGCATAATTCTTCAGTATATGTTCTAATCGGCCAGTCTCCCAATGCAATTGCGAGATGGCTTCTCCGTACGACTTGAAACTATATTACGTGACAGTCCCAATAACTCTTCCATCCTTATTAAGGGGTAGAAGCTGGTAACTGGTTGAATAGAAAATAGAAAGTATGGCGTCGTGAGTTGAGAGCTAGCAGAAACACCTCCCACGGAAATGATCCGGAGGGACATTTTTCATTGCTCACACAGGTGAGTAGAATTGCCAAGCTATTTTAAATTTTTGCGGGTGGTGTTCAGGTTTAAGGACTGTTATATAACATTTCCTGAAACCTGCCTCTCTCTGTACTCTGAAAGTTTGTGGGGAGGGTATTGTCCCTTCAGCACTTCCATAATGGCTGGATGACTGACCATTACAAACCTTTACCTCCAAACCCTCTTTAGCTGATGTATCTATTAAAACTTCATTTGGTGCTGTGATGACGTCACCATGACGTAATGATAAAGAAAAGCAGTTCAGATCAAATTTAAAGATTATTTGATTTGCTCTTTTCCACTCGGACAAAATGAAGGGGCGCCGTGGTGTAATGCTTCTTTGAAGAGGGATTCATGTGTAAATATCTCTCATAGGTGATAATTTATGCAAATTGTTAATGCAAATGTAGTTATTTCAGGTCCCATGAAACATATTATTACCCTGCTCTCGTTTTCGTAAGTGATCAAAACTGTGGCCCTACAGAAGACATGGAGGGAAATAATTAAGAGAACCTTCCGAGATGTTACGATATATCGGTTGATTTTCATCTCGTATAACAATCATTTTACCAAATTCTGTCATAATTGGGTCAACTTTTATGATATGAAATTTTTTCGCTTGATCAACCCAAATTCGGCGACAAACTTTATAAATATCCGACATTTTGATGAAGTTGTAATTATTCCTGATACTGAGTACCACTACTTCATTAATTTATAAACACTAGAGCATAGTGCCAGCCTTTTATCACGAGTAAGTTTTGGTCATCTAAGAATTGGCGGTTGTTTCGAGGATGTTATCGTTACCTCGTATTTACCAACTATTGTTTCCAGATCGAGGTTGGCATTTTTTGCATCGAAGAACCTACTGTTTTTTTAATAGATGAGAAAATGCCATGTTAATGTAACTGTTCTCATTCACTCCAACTGGTAAATAACACCCCTCCCCCAAATTAAAGATGTCCAAATGTGTAAGTGTGGCGAGATACGAGGATGCGGTATCAGGTTATTTAACACTTTATAATAGCATGAACCCAATTTGTGGTGTAGAAGGTTTAAAGTCTTTATATAGGAGTTGGTTTAAAGAAAAGTGGGCCATACCTCGCCACCCCCAAAGGTTGGAATAGATTAAGGATAGAATTTGGTTTCATAAAAGGAGCCATACTTATCTTTCAACTACCGATCTCCAAAAAATATACCATATGGGTAGCATCGACATACAAGTAAGACTCCAAGAAACAGGGGTGAAATCTACCAACTCAAATGTGTGGATAGAAAAGAATAAATTACAAGCGTCTGGTCCGTCATTCATAATTCAGTCGTCGTCCATTAAAGAATATCCGCGTCCATAATCCAAAGACCTATTTCATATTCCATATAACAGTATTAGCACCAAATTCAAAAAGACAATATAGTATACATAAACATAGGCTTGTTTCCTGCAAGAGAGAAGCGGTCAACATTTTTCAATGGTGCCGGCAAGACATCATGATGTTCCAAAAATATCTGATTGCAGAGTCTGAAATTTTCAGCTTTCTAGCAGCAAGAATAATGAAAATATTCAAGGAACTATATACAACTGCCCCCCCCCCCCCAATATTTGGGTTCAAAATGTGGACAGGATAGGGTTCAGAAAGCGTCTTATATCTACCCCGAAACAACCGATCTGCAACTACTTCCACATATGGCAGTGTATGGGGAAAAATCAACATACAAATAACTCTTTTAAAGAAATTTCTCCTTAGGCTATCCAACTAACCATTTGGTCAATGCACATGACAATACGAAGCTATCATCCCTTCCCTCTCGGCCCTACCAGACCTGGGCGAGAATAGCCCCCCACCTATTTGCTTCTCTCAGCCAGCATCGAATCCCCCCTTCCCAAACCCCTTATCAGACGATTTAAACGATGAAATTGGAACGATATGCAAGAGGTGGAAAAGAGGTGACTAAAAAGCAAGCATAGGACTCTACAGGAAAGCATCCGTCGGCACCTAACATTCAATCCAAGAATACGGTGGATTATCGGACGTTGGCTTAGTATCTCAGCCGCGCTTTTATTGCAGATGTTCATGTTCATGTGGAGAATATGAAATACACGGCACCGGCATAAGCGGAATTAGCTACGCTAACTCGAGAGCTGTGATGACAGATCAGCTCAAGCAACTCATGTGATGTTAATGGATGATCATCGTGGACGTCTGATGGAGTAAACGCCTCTAATATTCATATAAGAAATGGACAATTCTTCAGCCTGCATCTGATCATGATGAACCCATTCGCAAACTCCTGGGTTTTAATAATCATGGGAAATTCAGCATGGCGACCACCAAGTGTCCTTGTATTTTTGCTCTTTTCTTCGGCAAAAACTAATTTCTTTCGACTGACATAGTGGTTCTATATATTATTTATAGATTTCAAACAGAAAAACGCTCCAAATACATCGTCTCTGCCTGTCCCTCCCACCACACACACATAAACCAAACCGTGGTGAATACAGTCCTTTTTTAAAATTATTTGCTTACGTAATAATATAATAAAAATACAATCACTTTAGAAAGCCCTCTCGAGTCTCTATTCGTCTTCACCTGATATAAATCGTTTTGGGTGTTGAACAATTAACGATATAGGCGGAGAGGGTCGCCTTTTCCATGATACATGCATGTTGTGCACCATATATCGGGTACATCTTACATCTGCAACTTAGTTACCCTCATACATTAACATCAGTATAACAGAAGTAAATCTCGAAACACGTTTACTTAGCAAATGTCAGATCCGACACTATATATTCAGCCTTCGTCCATAAAAGACTTTCCAGGTCAATAATCGAAAGACCTATTTCGTATTACAGCACTGATTCCAAATGTATATAAAATATGGGTCCTACAGGAGGAAAGCGGTCAACAGTTTTCGGTGCTGTTAGCAAGACATGATAATTGTTATTCACATAAAATTCGAATCACTAACCATTATTATTTATCCAAATGAATTGTTTTAATTACCCCCGGATATGCAAAGACATGTAGAAGATAACTAAAATTGTTTTAAGTCTCGTCTATTGGAGCTTGGGTTGTGCTTTCAGTTGCTTGTGATGGGAGCAGGATGCATCGACACCTATTTCAATGAATTGGTGAGCAAACTGGCGCCCTACTAAATTTGGCATGTCTTGCAGTCGTGGTGCGTATATGTTCGTGCAGCAGACGACAGAATGTTTGTATCACGGGGCCCGTGCAATCAGACTATTCAAAGAGTTGTGTGTTGATTATGTACATCCGAATGAGAAATGAAATATGGGCAAACATGCATGAGGCAAAGAGATTTGTTCTCACAAAACCCCACACGGTCACGAATCACCACGTAAACGAATTACAAGCGTCTGGTCCGTCATTCATAATTCAGCCGTCGTCCATTAGAGAATATCCGCGTCCATAATCCAAAGACCTATTCCATATAACAGTATTAGCACCAAATTCAAAAAGACAATCATAGTATACATAAACATAGGCTTGTTTCCTGCAAGACAGAAGCGGCCAACAGTTTTTAGTGATGCCGGCAAGACATCACGATGTTCAAAAAATATCAAATCCGTATCGCTGATCAGTATTCTTAATCCATAATATTCGTAGTAAAGTCGTCATCTAGAGAATGATCTATCTCAGTCACGCTTTGATTGTGACTGTTTATATGAGTATCATGAGGATCTTGAAGTACATGGGCTCATACGGCCCCTAGCCCCGGGTTAAGCGGAATTAGACACAAGTTACGAAACGTAACGCCATAGATCTTGCACGCTACGCTCGTATATTGCTATCAGCATGCGATATGTATCGCCAAATTTGAGAAACTTTGAGTGGAGGCGCTTGGTGGTGTAGCCCTGTTTTATAAGTTTCTGCAACAATGTTTTGTGACGTTGATTAAAATCGTCACATTTAACACAGGATCTACCAAATGCTACTAAGCGTGATATGTATACGCCATATACAGGTCCCACTGGAATATTACTGTCCAGAAAGGGATGGTTTACGATGTCGAAATTGTAATCATCTCTTTTGTCATACAGTCGACGAGAGAGAAGGCCCGCTTCATTTTTATAGAGATATAGGTCTAAATATGATGTGATATGAAGCCACATGTCCGGCTTGCTGTTGTTGGGTAGAGGTATGCCCAGTTCGGCCAGGTTCGAGAGAACTGTGTACACAGAAAAAAGCTAAGGTCGGAAGCCGACGTAGACTACTGTACCTGACGTAGCAGGTGCCGCGAGCTGATGAAATATGGACAGAATAAAGGCTACATGGGAAAAATTTGCATGTGTAAGAAAGCATCCCTTCCGTGTACCGGTACTTCAATTTGTTCTAGTGTTGCACTAGGGGTCGTGGCTTCAGCAAGCATATCCATGCCTTTGAGAAATAATGTGAATTCATTAGTGTGTCAGGGTTGAATCCAACAATCATGTACCAAGTCGGATATCTCTTTCAAAATTGGTGGTTCTACAATAGATGTAGCGCTTCGGCACTTCTGGCTGCATAACTGATCGAATTAGTCTCACTTGTATGATTCTAGGTGCAACGTATCGTGGATAACTTCAACGTCGATAGGCCCTCAGAAAGTCGTGCTTTAACACTTCCAGGTCTGGATTCTTTGGGGAGTACCCAGACCCCTCCATCTACCCCCTGAATAGGGTTCTTTCCCCTTCTGCTAAGGAACTGAAACAATATATCTCTGGGTAAGCACTTCCAAGAAATACCAAATCATAAATATGGCCGCACTTGACGTTACAGTGAAGTCATTTGTTTGAACAAATGTTTTTTGAAAATGTTCATTTGTGAAAACTCTCTGCAAAGACTACATGATGAATTAAAAGAAGAATTATCTGATGTGAAATAAAATAATTTTGAGCATTTTCAAATGGCAACAAAAATACTGAAAAAAACGGAGAAAGCGCAAGTATTTGATGATCACTCTCTCGTGTCGCCATGATGCATCCAAGATTTAAATTGATTCTCCCAAACATTGTTTCCAAACAAGGCGAAAAATAAAAAAAATTCTGACCATGATGACGTCATTATATGTTATCCGTGAGTCACGGTAAAATCTTCACCATAGCAAGTCTGACATCTGTACTAAATGTCATGCTCCTATCATGAAGTCCGTGATTATTCGGCTATACAAAAATGAAGCTGGCATTCTCTCTCGTCGACTTTATGACAAAAGAGATGATTACAATTTCGACATCGTAAACTATCCCTTTCTGGACAGTAATATTTCAGTGGGACCCGCATATGGCGTATACATATCTCGCCCAGTAGCATTTGCTAGATCCTGTGTTAAATGTGACAATTTTAATCAACGTCACAAAACATTGTTGCAGAAACTTATAAAACAGGGCTATTCCACCAAGTTTCTCAAATTTGGCGATACATATCGCATGCTGATAGCAAAATACGAACGTAGCGTGCGAGATCTATGGCGTTACGTTTCGTAACTTGTGTCTAATTCCGCTTAACCCGGGGCTAGGGGCCGTATGAACCCATGTACTTCAAGATCGTCATGGTACTCATATGAACAGTCACAAACAAAGTGTGACTGAGATACATCATTCCCTAGATAACGACTTTACAGCGATTATTATGGATTAAGAATACTGATCAGCGATACGGATTTTATATTTTTGGAACATCATGATGTCTTGTCGGCATCATTGAAAACTGTTGACCGCTTCTCTCTTACAGGAAACTAGCCTATGTTTATGTATACTATGATTGTCTTTTTGAATTTGGTGCTAATACTGTTATATGGATATGGAATAGGTCTTTGGATTATGGACGCGGATATTCTTTAATGGACGACGGATGAATTAGTCCATGGGCCAGAGTCGAAACTGGTACCACCTGAGGTGGCAAATTCTAGTAATGTTTTTTGAAGAGGTATATGTCTGTAGATGTTATCCATATGTGAACCGTTGCACATCGGTAGCTTAAGGGTAGTATACCACGCCTTTTCAACCCTACCCCTTTCCCTGTTCTAAATCTAAACTTGAGGGGTGGGGTAGGTTTCCTCGGATTTTTTTCTTATGCTTCCCTCTAGAGATCTAAAACTTTGCACACTTTGAACATAGGTGCTCTTCTATGGAATCAAGTAAACATCATATCACATAAGCATTTGATGACGTCACAGTGACGTAATGATCAAGTGAGCCATTTATTGTATCTTTTTTTTGTCCATTTTTAAATCGATTTTTCAAATTCTGCTGGTACTACATGTCATGGCAGATTCGATTCATGTTCATTGAAGAGGTATTTCTATGTAAATGTTACCCATATGTGATAACAGTTGCAGATCGGCAACTTATGAGTAGTTATAGCACACTTTCTGAATCCTACCACGCCCATATTCTGAACCCAAATATGGGGGTTGGGTTATGGTTCCTCGAATTTTTTCATCATTCTTGCTCCTAGACGGCTGAAATTTTCCACACACTACATTTAGGTCCTTGTTTATAGAAACCAGTAAACATAAATGAACAAAATCCCTTGATGACGTCACCATGACGTCATAAATCGGAAAATCAGTTTTTGCCGGCCTGTTAGTCTTATTTTCAATACACACTTCCTATTTAGTTGGTATCATTTGAGGTAGCCGATTCCACCAATGTTTCCTAAAGTGGTATTATTATGTATTTGCTACCCATAGGTTATAACATTTGAATATCAGTAGCTTAAGGGCAATTGTAGCTCGTTTTGTGAAACGTGACCTTATCCTTACTTCAAGCCGAACGTTGGGAGTGGCGGGATATGGCCCACCAGATATTTCCTTTGAACCTATGTCTAAAGAGCTAAACATTTTACTCCTATGCTGTTATAAACTGCTAAATAAAATGATAAAATGTTTAATCATCGTATCACATAGTTACGCATATATCTCTTTCATTATGTGTGTGAGTCGGTGTTATTCACTATTTGGGGGTGAATGAGGACAGTTATATTAAAATGATAGTATACCATCGATTAAATAATAGTAGGTTCTTCGGCGCAAGAACATGCCAAACGATGGAAGAGCGAGGCAAATTTAACTCATCGTATTGTTGCGTAAAAATGGGCAAGAGCAGGCTAGAGTGCTAACATCAGCGTGAGCGATTGAAAGCATAGGCGATGTTCGGGTCAAGTTCTCAGGTTACTTTACCACCGCTTTTATGGTGTGGTATTAAATAGGGTACAGCCAGTGGATGGAAAAGACAAAGGAATTGTATAAGATTTAACCACCAAAGCCACAAAGAATTCAAATTTGGAGAATATGCGGTTCAATTCAATAAAATGCTTCTGACCGGTTTTGTCTGGAGGAAATCGTTTCTAAACATAATTGCATGGTATGTGATGCAAAATGGATATCAAGCTATTGAACCAATCCAGAAACGACAATTGTCAACAGATAAGACTGTACGGAGATTTTATTATACGACCAATATGAATGTTCAACCAGATTTCATGATATGGAACGCAAACATCATAATGTCTTTAATTTCATCATCATTCCAAACGGTTTTCAATTTTCCTTGCATAATACTACCTTGCTATGCCTGTGTAGAAGTTTGTGTTATTAGTGTCTAGTGAATAAGAGCTTTCGATTATTGATGCAGAAATTCCATAAGAGTCATACAAGATTATATCACCATCACAAATCTCAAGAACAGGTCATGACTGTATGCAGGAAAATGTGTAATTAGGGCATGTTGGTTTGATGATCCTGGTGTGACAATTCATCATTTGTATAATGGTGAATGGTTATCTGTAGAGCTAAACCTATAACAGACTCGATTTCAAAGGATTTAGCTCCATTCAACTTCTGGACAATATTTCCAAACTGTCTGGTCATCCATGTGCCTAATTTTATGGCAAATTTCATCATAATGGCATATGGGCAGTTAGTTTAAGTAGAAGTGAAATAATTTCTGACATTGTTATCGAACTATCCGTCTCTGCAACTGAGGATGTAGGCATACCCTCGGCATCAACGCTGACATTTTTTATGTTCCACTAGAGATGTTAGCAGTATATATGATACTCCTTTTCAGTAACCACGCCAGTCGAGTATTGTCACAGCCTGTTAGTCCAGTTTCAGGTTTGCAGCATTTCACAATCGAGTATCGACATCAATCCGATTGTTGACGAAGCCTATGATGACGTTAATACGTATGCATAGTTCCCTTAACATACTCGTTTTCATTCGGACAAAAGTTATACATTCAGGTGCGAATCTTCATCGGGAATACCATGGTCTACCTTAACACTCATGAGACGAGTTGACATTCATTTAAACAGCTAAATATGGAGTGGTCTTGTTGAGCTTCTGTTTGGCTGAGATGCCGAATGACGAGCCTCAGCGCCGGACCATTGTGACCTGTGATCAAAGCAAAGCGAAACACTTGATTGGCTAACAGAGTCGGCGACGTCATTAATGAACTAGAGGTTCCGCTTTGACCCTTGTGTTGCCGCTCCGGGATGAAGCCTATGCTGGTTGTTTTTTTTAAGCAAAAACATACGTCTCCCCCAACCTCCCACCTTGCCTTGAGTGGGCACATAATTTAAGGGAAAGTGCTATAAAATGAATGTAGTAATAAGTATCCTAAACAAAGCTGCGCACCTAAAAATATTAATTACAAGGAGGCGATTTTCATTGTTGCAGTAACCCAGTGAGGAGTCGGGATTTATATACCAATGAGTTGATTGCCGACATCTACAGCGTCCAACCAATGTGAAATACTTGTAATTGTGAAGCATCAACTATTTCGAAACTGATCACATTATAGGAAAGATGCAAAACATACAAGAGCCACACCTATAGTATACATGCTGTACCGTATAGAAGTTTCATGCATCTGCCTTTAGTAGTTTCCAAGAACAAAAATTGGACAGACAGATAAGCACATTTTGCATCGACCCACGCAAGCACTAGCTCACACCAAAACCTAATTAGATCATAAGGCCATTTCAATGAAGCTTCCATCCAAGTTTGGTGAAATTTCATCCAGTAGTTCTCCACAGATCTTGTAGACAAGAGTAGTCCTGTACATACATGTAACAAAGCTGGACATCAGAAACAGATGGATGCACGCAAACAAACCAAAACCTAATCAGGTGAGGAGGCCGTCACGATAAAGCTGCCATCCAAGTTCGGGGAAATTCCATCGAGTAGTTCTTCAGATATTTTACAGACAAGGCTTGTCTATACATGTACAAGTAGACAGATGGATGAACATCAAACACGCGCGCACACCAAAACATAATAAGATGCGGAGGCCATTCCTATAAAGTTTCCATCCAAGTCTGGTGAAGTTCACCATAGGCCATCACGATGAAGCTTCCGTCCAAGTTCGGGGAAATTCCGTCCAGTAGTTATCCAGATATCTTACAGACAAGGCCTGTCTATACATGTATAAGTTAGTAGATGGACAGGCAGACAGACAACATACCCAGACGAACGCATGTATGCAAACCGAAACCTAATCAGATGAGCCCATTGCAATGAAGCTTCCACCCAAGTTTGGCGAAATTCCGTGGGGTAGTTCTCCAGATATCTTGCAGACAAGGCTTGTATATACATGTACAAGTAGATGGACGGACGGATGGACACGAACGAACGCTCGTACACACACACCAAAACCTAATCAGACGAGGGGCTATCCCAATGAAGCTTCCATCCAAGTTTGGTGAAATTCCGTCAAGTAGTTATCCAGATACCTTGCAGACAAGGTCTGTATATACATGAACAGTTAGATGGACGGACGGATGATGGACATGGATAAATGCACACACACACCCAAACCTAATCAAATGAGGGGACTATCCCAATGAACCTTCCATCCAAGTTTGGTGGAATTCTGTTCAGTAGTTCTTCAGATATCTTGCAGAAAGGGCCTGTATATATATATACATGTACAAGTACATGGACAGACGGACGGACACCGAACATGGACGAAGGCACACACAAACCAAAACCTAATCAGATGATGAGAGGGCTATCCCAATAAAGCTTCCATCCAAGTTTGGTGAACTTCTGCAAAAAAGAGTAAGCCGCATGACGTCGGGCATTACAGGTTAGTTTCCATGGGTATTTTGCATTTACCAGTTTTACCCCATGTTGAGGCGTTTACTCCATCAGACGTTCACGATGCTCATCCATTAACATCAGATGAGTTGTTTGAGCTAGCTCCCGAGCTAGCTTATCTAATTCCGCTTAAGCCGGTGCTAGGGGCCGTGTGGATAATTCATTGTCTCCACATGAAGATCTGCAATAAAAGCGCGGCTGAGATACTAAGGCTATATCCAAGAATCCACCGGATTCTCGTGTGAGAATGTTAGGTGTCGACGAATGCTTTCCTGTACAGTCATATGGTTGCTTTATAGTCGTCAAACGTCGTCAATTTTTCCCACCTCTTGCATGTCGCTCCAATTTAAAAACGATGCAAATTCTAAGATGGCCAACATTAGCTCATCATAAATGTTGTAGCATTTGTAACTTGAGAAGGTATTGGTACTCATCAAGGTTGATTGAAATTATAACAAAATGGCAGACAAGTCTGGTCGCCGAATATGTTAGATTAATCGGAATTTCGTCAGATTCATACCAAAATACCAAGTTTGATTCAGCAAAATGTGGTGGAAAGATACGGATAAGAAGGACGATTGGTAGTCATCATGAGAATCAAAGGAAATATCGCAACATCTCGGAATATTTCCTTAATTGCTCTTCTCCACGTTTTCCATACGGCGATTGTTTGGTCGTCGCTTGCGCTCTTCAAAGAAACATAACAGGTTTTAATGGATATTCTCTAATGGACGACGGCTGAATTATGAATGACGGACCAGACGCTTGTAATTACAATTTCATCAAAAGTGGTCCAAGTAGAAATGAGAAAATATAATAACCCCAAATTCGATCAAAATTATCATCATTATTATTCAGTCACGGTGACGTTATCACAGCATCAGATGAAGGTATCAACAGATGCTTCAATAACAAAGGCATGGAGGTACAGGTTGGTACTTTTCAGCTCTCTAACCATAAGGGAAATATCGGGAGGACCATGCCCTACCTGCAAACTTGGGTTGAGAATACAGAAAGAGATAGGGTCTGGAAAATATACTATAACAACCCATAAGCTACCGATGTACAACGGCTTTCACTCATGGATAGCATTCTCATGCAAATACCCCTTACAAAATATGTACCGAATCTGTTACCTCACGATTTACTAGCAAGATTGGAAAAACATATTGAAAATAACAACAAATTTAAAAATAAATTATTGTCCATGTTTTGACGTCACTTTGACGTCATAATATGATCATTTCAAACCCCACTAACTTATTCCGGTAGGCGTATACCTCATATGCAGAAGAGGGAAAAGTTATAGCCCTCTAACAACAGAAATAATTAAAATATCCAAGAAATCATACCCCACCCCCCAAATTTGGGTTCAGAATATGATGGGGGGAGGGTTCAGAAAGTGTACCATAATTACCACTACGATACTGATCTGCATGTGTTATCACATATGGGCAAGATCTACATACAAATGCCTTTTCAAAGATCATTTACCAAAGTTGATACGTCACACGGTACCAGCAGAATTGGAAAAACAATTTAAAAAACAACCAAAATTTCGACAATAAATGCTGCGACATATTATTACGTCACTATGGCGTCATAAAATAGCAATATTCAGGTATGTTAACTTGTGCTAATGGACCAGTCCCTGCCCCCAAAGTATGTAAAGTTTCAGCTCTCCAGCTACAGAAATAAATAATATATCCGAGGAACCATTTCCCTGCACCCATTGTTTGTGTTCGGAATACGGGCAGGGTTGGGGTTAAGAAAATGTGTTTTGCTACCGTTAAGCTACCGATCTGCAACGGTTATCACAAACGGATAACATCTACATACATGTACCTCTTCGAAAAACATAACCAGAATTTGCCACCTCGAGTGGTACCGATCGATGAAATTTGGGGTCTTGGCCCATGGACTAAATTATGAATGACGGACTAGACGCTTGTATGCTACTGGGCATAACAGTCGTAATAGATGGACGACGGCTGAGTTATGAATGACGGACTAGACGCTTGTATGCTACTGGGCATAACAGTCGTAATAGATATAAACCGGCACCGGTTTGGGTATTTTGTCGAATATCTGCTAAATGTTCCGTGTTGTTGATGTTGCTGTTGTCGTTGTTCATTTGTCAATCATTTTTATATGTTAAGTTTGACATGAAAATATTCCTGAGATATATAGAATTAGTTTGATATATAACATTTGAAAAAGTTCTGTGTTTGAGGCAGTATCTGAACGAGGCACCAAACATTAGCTTTATATACACAGTAAGTTTTCAATAAATTATATTACAGTTCCTCCATAACAGCTTTGAACTCAAAGTAACTTTCATATAACGCACGTCATACCTCTCAGAAAGTCGTTTGCTGCAGGTGACCAGTCTGTGCATACAGTGTAAAGTTGTAATTCCAATCACGAAGATTCCCACAAATCCAACCTGTAAGTGATTTACATCATCAATTGAAAATGTGATAATTTATATTGCAGGATTATGGTGTGAAAAGGTCCGGGACCACAAAATAAATGACTATATACCGCTGTCTCCCCAACCTTATCGCTTCAATTACATTTTTGGTACACCAGTATGTACCATGTTAGCAATATTTCCTTAAATTAGTTTTCACGATAGTAACGATGTACTTCCTTTTTTCCATCGAGTTTTATATAACTTATAGTGAGGTGGATGTCTCACTAGGCATTTTATAAACAGTCGAAACAATCGCTCGGATAATATGCATGACGAAATACCACACAACAGACAATATAGGCGCCTAAACAATCAAGAATACTTTTCTAAGGGCATCTAATAGTACCTGCTAGATGATAAAACAATGCCTTATGGATATCGTTTCGAGACTCAACGTCAGCTATGACTGGCGAAATTCTACGGAATGCACATTATCTTTCTTTTCTCAGTGAAAAAAAAATCAGAAAATCATCGATATTTTTTTCGAGTGAATACATCAGTGAGACGGAATGCTAGGTGCTAAAATTATTCAGATAGGTCAATATTGAGCGCCCTCCCCCTCCCCCGTCAGGAATGTATTCGCAACATTGTCTGTGCTAGTAGGCCAGCAAATGTCAAGACAGCTGGGGATAAATAATCAAAGTACTTAAAGTACTGATGTCGGGTTTACTTGCATCAGAAGGGTTTATTAGTCCCATATTTGTGATCATTTAAGGGAGAAAATCGTCCTCAAGCTGTTCGGTTTGTAGGGCCAAACTTTCACTTTTATCAAAAGGATATGAAATGGATCATTTTGTTCAGCCTACATGCTGAATTATAACACACGAAATAATGAAGGGCTGCAGAGGCACGAAAACGGATTTATGGCGCACCAAAGTTGGTACATTGGCTTATTTTCTTATTTTTATGCACTATTAAAGCTTATTCGGTGCAGATTTTCTTTTGTTACAAAAATAGGACACCTTTAACCAAAACCAATTTTAGCTATTTTAAACAACAAATAATTCTGAAATAGTCAGTCTAAATATGATTTTGGTTGAAGGTTTCATAAATTTGCAACAACAGAAAATGTCGACTGCAAATGCACCGAAAAATGCTAAATAAGCCAATGCGGCAGGTCTGAACCACTGTAAGTCTCGTCGTGTTTATCTGTGGGCCTCGATTTATTCTTTATCTGATCGATTCTTTACACTATTAGATTATTATCACCAAGTATGTAGACTAAAAGAAATAGTCAATTTGGCGCTTTTCAGACAAAAATTAGCCCACCAGCTGTGTGTATCAAATACGTGTTGAGGACAATTCCCTATCTAAAGTGAACACCACCTTGGCTCTGTGATCTTACAACAAAACTTCCATGGATTCCGTGCCGAATGACTACCCTTCCCGCCGTAACAAATACCGGATAAAATAAATTGGAAAGGCAAATTCAATAGAAATTGGAAAGATAAAATTTACTGCGATAATGTCCCAATTATCACATTCAATGCACAAGCTACCGTGCATTGCAAATGTGTATATGAATGCTGTTAGGGGCATGAATGCTGTAAGGGGCATCAACTGAGAACAGTCTCCGGGCAGGAGATCAAAACTACACATGTGCAGAAGAAAAAAGAAAAACTGAACAGTGATACTAATGTAGGGTTTACCCTTGGTAAACCCGACAAAAACCAGGAAACCATTGAAAATCCCATTTATGTGGTGCATTAGTGGGAAGTGATGCATCGAGTGGGTACCAAGTCAGGTCAGAATATCAATGTCAGTGACCTTGACCATCATAAACTCACTGTAGCACCAAAAACTCAGAGATACTCATCATAGACTAGCAGAACTATAGGATAAAAAGCTAAATTACGTAAACTGTTTCTCTTCCCTGAGTCATACCCATTCGCTGTGAGTAACTAGATCTCAAAATTACATTTCCTTTAATGATACGCTGCCAGATACGATACGCTGCGTTGGATTGTTTGGTATAATTTCCGTGGAGCCTCTATCAATGAAAGTGTGAGTATGGTAAATGGGATGCCACGTTGTACTAGGCAATCTCATTATTTGGTTCACTTACCCAAAGTCCAGCGTTTTGAAAGGCGTATGGTAAGGTCAGGATACCTAAGGCAACATTCCCTCTGAGGAAGTGCATGAGACACTGTATGTTTCTACAATATGATAAACAAGGCCATTAGTTTATACCCGTGCTAAAAGGATTGAGATGTACTACATGTATATACACTTGCTAAAAGGATTGAGATGTACTACATGTATATACCCGAGCTAAAAAATTGAGATGTACTACATGTATATACCCGTGCTAAAAGGATTGAGATGTACTACATGTATATTACCCGTGCTAAAAGGATTGAGATGTACTACATGTATATACCCTTGCTAAAAGGATTGAGATGTACTACATGTATATACCCGTGCTAAAAGGATTGAGATGTACTACATGTATATACCCGTGCTAAAAGGATTGAGATGTACTACATGTATATA
This sequence comes from Hanleya hanleyi, assembly GCA_036873755.1. NCBI lineage: Eukaryota > Metazoa > Mollusca > Polyplacophora > Lepidopleurida > Hanleyidae > Hanleya > Hanleya hanleyi. The sequence goes on along the minus strand of JAVTVY010033732.1, from coordinate 50,069 downwards.
ACCGTGCTAAAAGGATTGAGATGTACTACATGTATATACCCGAGCTATAAAATTGAGATGCACTACATGTATATACACTTGCTAAAAGGATTGAGATGTACTACATGTATATACCCGTGCTAAAAGGATTGAGATGTACTACATGTATATACCCGTGCTAAAAGGATTGAGATGTACTACATGTATATACCCGTGCTAAAAGGATTGAGATGTACTACATGTATATAACCGTGCTAAAAGGATTGAGATGTACTACATGTATATACCCGAGCTAAAAAATTGAGATGCACTACATGTATATACCCTTGCTAAAAGGATTGAGATGTACTACATGTATATACCCGAGCTATAAAATTGAGATGTACTACATGTATATACCCGTGCTAAAAGGATTGAGATGTACTACATGTATATACCCGTGCTAAAAGGATTGAGATGTACTACATGTATATAACCGTGCTAAAAGGATTGAGATGTACTACATGTATATACCCGTGCTAAAACAATTGAGATGTACTACATGAATATACCCGTGCTAAAAGAATTGACATGATCTACATGTATATAACAGTGCTAAAAGAATAGAGATGTTCAACATGTATTTACCCGTGCTACAAGAATTGATATGTACCACATGTATATATCTGTGCTAACAGAATTGAGGTGTACAACATGTATATATCCGTGCTAACAGAATTCAGCGGTACAACATGTATATACGCGTCCTAACAGAATTGAAGGGCACAACATGTATATAGCCGTGCTAAAAGAATTGAGATGTACAACATGCATATACCCGTGCTAACAGAATTGAGGTGCACAACATGTATATATCCGTGCTAAAAGAATGGAGATGTACTACATGTATATACCTGTGCTAACAGAATGGAGGTGTACAACATGTATATATCCGTGCTAACAGAATTGAGGTGTGCAACATGTATATACCCTTGCAAAAAATGGAGATGTACTACATGTATATACCTGTCCTAACAGAATTGAGGTGTACAACATGTATATATCCGTGCAAACAGAATTGAGGTGTACAACATGTATATATCCGCGCTAAAAGAACTGAGATGTACAACACGTATATACCCGTGTTAATATAATTGAGGTGTACAACATGTATATATCCGTGCTAACAGAATTGAGGTGTATCACATGTATATACTCGTGCTAACAGAGTTGAGGAGTACAACATGTATTTACCCGTGCTAATAGAATTGAGGTGTACAACATGTATATATCCGTGCTAACTGAATTGAGGTGTATCACATGTATATATCCGTGCTAACAGAATTGAGGTGTATCACATGCATATACCCGTGCTAACAGAATTGAGGTGTATCACATGTATATACTCGTGCTAACAGAGTTGAGGAGTACAACATGTATATATCCGTGCTAACAGAATTGAGGTGTATCACATGTATATATCCGTGCTAACAGAATTGAGGTGTATCACATGTATATATCCGTGCTAACAGAATTGAGGTGTATCACATGCATATACCCGTGCTAACAGAATTGAGGTGTACCACATGTATATATCCGTGCTAAAAGGATAGAGATGTACTACATGTATGTACCCGTGCTAACAGAATTGAGACGTACAAAATGTATATATCCGTGCTAACAGAATTGAGGTGTATCACATGTATATATCCGTGCTAACAGAATTGAGGTGTATCACATGTATATATCCGTGCTAACAGAATTGAGGTGTACCACATGTATATATCCGTGCTAACAGAATTGAGGTGTACCACATGTATATATCCGTGCTAACAGAATTGAGGTGTACAACATGTATATATCCGTGCTAAAAGGATAGAGATGTACTACATGTATATACCCGTGCTCACAGAATTGAGACGTACAAAATGTATATATCCGTGCTAACAGAATTGAGGTGTACCTCATGTATATATCCGTGCTAACAGAATTGAGGTGTACAATATGTATATACCCGTGCTAACAGATTGGAGATGTATAACATGTATATATCCGTGCTAACAGAATTGAGGTGTACCACATGTATATATCCGTGCTAACAGAATTGAGGTGTACAACATGTATTTACCCGTGCTGAAAGAATTGACGTGTACATTATGTATATATCCGTGACAACAGAATTGAGATGTACAACATGTATATACCCGAGCTAAAAGAATGGAGATGTACAACATATATAACCCCGAGCTAAAAGAATGGAGATGTACAACATGTATATACCCGTCCTAACATACTTGAGATGTACAACATGTATATACCCGTCCTAACAGAATTGAGGTATACAACAGGTATATATCCGTGCTAACAAAATTGAGGTGTACAACATGTATATACCCGTGTTAAAAAAATGAAGATGTACTACATGTATATACCCGTGACGGTGTTAACAGAATTGAAGAGTACAACAGGTATATATCCGTGCTAGCATAATTGAGGTGTACAACATGTATTTACCGTGCTAAAAGAATGCAGATGCATAACATATATTTACCCGTGCTAAAAGAATTGAGATGTACTAAATATATATACCCGTCCTAACTGAATTCAGGTGTACAACATGTATTTACCCGTGCTAAAAGAATTGAGACGTACTACATGTATACACAGGCTAAAAGAATGGAGTTGTACAACATATATTTACCGGTACTGAACGAATTGAGGTGTACAACAAGCATATATCCGTGCTAACAGAAATGAGGTGTGCAACATGTATATACCCGTGCTAAAAGAATAGAGATGTACTACATGTATATACCCGTGCTAACAGAATTGAGGTGTACAACATGTATTTACCCGTCCTAACAGAATTGAGGTGTACAACATGTATATATCCGTGCTAACAAAATTGAGGTGTACAACATGTATATACCCGTGTTAAAAGAATGGTGATGTGCTACATGTATATACCCGTGCTAACAGAATTGAAGAGTACAACATGTATATATCCGTGCTAATATAATTGAGGTGTACAACATGTATTTGCCCGTGCTAAAAGAATGCAGATGCATAACATGTATTTACCCGTGCTAAAAGAATTGAGATGTACTACATATATATACCCGTCCTAACTGAATTCAGGTGTACAACATGTATTTACTCGTGCTAAAAGAATTGAGGTGTACAACATGTATATATCCGTGCTAACAGAAATGAGGTGTACACCATGTATATACCCGTACTAAAACAATGGAGATGTACCACATGTATATACCCGTGCTAACAGAATTGAAGAGTACAACATGTATATATCCGTGCTAATATAATTGAGGTGTACAACATGTATTTGCCCGTGCTAAAAGAATGCAGATGCATAACATGTATTTACCCGTGCTAAAAGAATTGAGATGTACTACATATATATACCCGTCCTAACTGAATTCAGGTGTACAACATGTATTTACTCGTGCTAAAAGAATTGAGGTGTACAACATGTATATATCCGTGCTAACAGAAATGAGGTGTACACCATGTATATACCCGTACTAAAACAATGGAGATGTACCACATGTATATACCCGTGCTAACAGAATTGAAGAGTACAACATGTATATATCCGTGCTAATATAATTGAGGTGTACAACATGTATTTGCCCGTGCTAAAAGAATGCAGATGCATAACATGTATTTACCCGTGCTAAAAGAATTGAGATGTACTACATATATATACCCGTCCTAACTGAATTCAGGTGTACAACATGTATTTACTCGTGCTAAAAGAATTGAGGTGTACAACATGTATATATCCGTGCTAACAGAAATGAGGTGTACACCATGTATATACCCGTACTAAAACAATGGAGATGTACCACATGTATATACCCGTGCTAACAGAATTGAAGAGTACAACATGTATATATCCGTGCTAATATAATTGAGGTGTACAACATGTATTTGCCCGTGCTAAAAGAATGCAGATGCATAACATGTATTTACCCGTGCTAAAAGAATTGAGATGTACTACATATATATACCCGTCCTAACTGAATTCAGGTGTACAACATGTATTTACTCGTGCTAAAAGAATTGAGGTGTACAACATGTATATATCCCTGCTAACAGAAATGAGGTGTACACCATGTATATACCCGTACTAAAACAATGGAGATGAACAACATGTTTTTACCCGTGCTGAAAGAAGTGACGTGTACAACATGTATATATCCGTGCTAAAAGAATTGAGACGTACTACATGTATACACAGGCTAAAATAATGGAGACGAACAACATGTATTTACCCGTCCTAACAGAATTGAGGCGTACAACATGTATTTACCCGTGCTAAAAGAATTGAGACGTACTACATGTATACACAGGCTAAAAGAATGGAGATGTACAACATGTATTTACCGGTACTGAACGAATTGAGGTGTACAACATGTATATATCCGTGCTAACAGAAATGAGGTGTACAACATGTATATGCCCGAGCTAAAAGAATGGAGATGTACTAATGTATATATCCGTGCTAACAGAATTGAGGTGTACAACATGTATATACCCGTGCTAACAGAAATGAGGTGTACAACATGTATTTACCCGTGCTAAAAGAATGCAGATGTATAACATGTATTTACCCGTGCTAAAACAATTGAGATGTGCTACATGTATATACCCACCCTAATAGAATTGAGGTGTGCAACGTGTAAATATCCGTGCTAAAAGAATTGAGATGCATAACATGTATATATCCGTGCTAAAAGAAATAAGATGTATTACATATTTATACCGGAATAGGTCGGGGTATATACATCTAGTACAGATATTAACTCGTAATGGATATCGAAATTATATATGAACTTGAACAGGACTGAGCCGAATAGCGAGCGACATTCTCGGGCACGGCAGAAGCATTTTCTGATTTTGTGAATTTGGGGGAGGAGGGTGACTACTACCCAGCACTTAAGGCTAAGGTCGAGAGGCCGCCAATGCCCTGGAAGCACTGCGGGTTCTATACGAATGGAGACGCCTTATGGCCAATTTTCCGTCAATAAAATCGCAAATCGTCACTCAGTTATATCACTCGTATTTTGGTTGTATGTGTTTAACTGCGGAGATCCCGGAAATGTTTTTGAAAAATGGAGTATTCTGACGCATTTTGACAGGCTATTTCCGACTGTCGGTAACGGTGTTTTTAGACTGAAGAGGAAAGGTTTTTAAAGGGAAAGTTATATTTTCCTGATGTATGGTCCATTCTGGGTTATTTTATACTCAAATTCAGTGCAGCATGCAAGATCTATGGCGTTACCTTTCGTATCTTGTGCCTAATTCCGGGGCTAGGGGCCATACAAACCCATGTACTTGAAGATACTCATGGCGTTCATATAAAGTCACAATCAAAGCGTTACGAAGATACAACATTCTCTAGATAACGAATGTTTCGAAAACTATTATGGGTTAAGAATACTAATCAGAGATACGGATTTGAAATATTTGGAACATCATGATGTCTTGCCGGCATCATTGACAACTGTTGACCGCTTCTCTCTTGCAGGTATAGCCTATGTATACTATGATTTTCTGGCTTTTTTCTTGCTAATGCTGTTATATAGATTATGGGATAGATCTTTGGATTATGGACGCAAACAATATTTAATGCACGACGGCTGAATATTGATTAACGGACTAGAGTATTGTATTCGAAGAACTTTTACAGAGTGATATATGCAAAGATAAGTGGAATATTTTCGACTTCGATTTCAAAACTGAACGCTATAGGCTCAGTCTTAATTTCGTCATAAGACTTACGCAGATGTTCCCCTCCCCACCCCCCTCCCCGCAAAGAAAGTTTTCGTCGCGTTTTGGAACATTCTGATAGTAGGAGTCCGGTATCACATTTGTCATTCTCTCCGAAAAACCATCAAAACTATAGTCTAGTAAACATTATATTTTTCTGCTCAAATTATTGGGAGAGAAGACTTCAGCACAAGTAGTCACTCCGTTCCGTTTTGCCTGATTATGTCCTTAATGAGAATTGTCCCCGTCAGCTTTTGCTCAGTATCTAGGCATGTTCAGACTATTGTATTAGTAACACGGTCTTGTATCTTCTGGCAACTTCTAAGTTTTATAAGCCCTGTTGGAATTGTATTTTTCTTCTCACTGAAGAACATACAAAGATGTGAGAGTAGTTTGAGGGAAATACAGTGAATCGTATAACCGCTATGCTATATTCATATGGTGTTGTTTACTTTCTGACCCCCTACACTTGCCAACACGAACATGTCCATGTGTTGCATATATTAGACTTTGTCTGTGTGTGAAGAAATCCATCAAATCTGGTTATATATCAAACCCCGGGTTCTCAATATGTATGAATGAGATTCTTACCCAATTCTATCTCCATCTCCGTAATTTCTCTCTTCTGAAGTGTTCTCGGAGTTAGGATCATCCAGGATATCCGATTCGTCAAGGATAAACCAATCATTTTCTCCATCCACACTAGGTTTGCGGAATGTACTGTTGTAATTAGCCTTCTCTCCCTTTGTCGTTAAAGCGATCTTGATAGACTCTGTCATGCTCAAAACCGCATGTCTACAACGATAAAGATATCAAACGAAATAGTTAGCCTCGCTTTTCTAAGACGTGCCGGTGGACATTAAGAATTATGGGGATACAATGGACAAGCACTGGAAGAAATTGTGGCCTAACCGCAAATGCCGGGGTTTTTGTGACTACAAAATGTGGCTACATTTGTAGCCACATTTTTTAAAATGTGGCTACATTTCTCTATAGAGAGTGTAGCCACATTTAGATAATGTCTTTTTTATGATAAATAACAAACTGAAATAGCTCGGCAAACACGAATAGTCTGTAAATGTAGCCACTTTCCATGCAGACGAACTCCAAGAATAAGAAAAATATCGGTATTTGTCCAGGCCTTGCACTCACCTCGCATTTACCGATTTATATCGGATTTATCGGAACCCGCAGGCTTGTCGCAGAATTAGTATATGATTATGATAGTATTATATCCTATAACATCAAATTTTTATTGGAAAAAATAACTGTATGGATGGAAACTATTCACGAATATAAATCCATCGCATGCCGATATTTCGTCGTTGTTGTTCCATAAAGCCGCGCCCCCGCAAACGAGGTTAGCGATTGGCTAACCGCTTGGTACAGGCGGGGATTTGGTGAAGCAACTCGGCCAATCACAGCTTGCTTAACAAAGGTCGGGTCGTCTGCATTTCGCCTTTTCGAAGATGGTGGAATATTCTTCGGCGATTTAGACCACGTTTTAGACAAATCCTGAACGATTTATATAATAAATAGTTCCCATCCATACTTGTTTAACTAACCGGTGAACAAGAACAAACCATGTTTCCATCGAGTGCAGTGCACATGCCGAGGTAAGTTCCTGTTTTGAACTGAATGGCCGCGAGTAACTTCACTTTTCTGTGCATATGATGATTTTCGATGTTTGTAAAAAAGGTTTTTTAAATCATTTTGTCGAAGCTTTCAGTAGCTTATTATGACAGTGAAATGTTTCAATTCAATGTGGCTACAGTCTCTATAGAGAAATGTAGCCACAAAATGTGGCTAAATTCCTCTATAGGGATTGAATGTGGCTACAAAATGTGGCTACATTTGTAGCCACAAAAGCCCTGGCATTTGCGGTTAGGCCGAAATTGTCTAGGACAGCGATTTCTCTCATACCGTGAAGACATAAATACCTAACAGTTCTCACCCATAAGGATACATCTTACTGACTTTTATATAAGGTGAATGGAAGTTTTGTACCTTGGCTTGTACACAATGACGAAGAGAATGATGGATGAATTAGGCTCTATTTATTGGCATACATGTAGATTATCTCTATTTCTCAAAGATAATTACTCCAATAACTGGGATATTTCCGTTTAATGCCTCCAGGTAAGGATATTCATTTTGTTTTCAACGTATGTGCCTGTGGTTCCTCGGGGAAACTTCTGCAAGGAGTACGACTTCTGTATTAAGTAATTTTTGCATGATGGGTCTTTGTTCATTTTTGCCTAAGTTTCGTAGCTATTTTGCGAGCTTTACCAATGAAACATACCTCATACTATGCAAAATAAAGAGTACCAGGTATACATGTACTGATCCGCTTAGAAGCGTTTCGTGTCTTCCAGTAATGAATTTACAACGCTTTTGGAGTGAAATTTGGGAACAGTGAAGCGAATTATGTGAGAGAGCCGATATTAGCAGAATTCTGAAAGTCCTTTCATGGTCTGAAAACTTATAAACTTTCGAAACAAATATGTTTCACAATTTGTGTATCTTTAAAGGGAATGCCAATATTATATTCTACGGTATGAAATGGTAACACTCTTAAACACTATAGTATTTTTCTTATAATTAGTCGCGGGTTTGAGGGCTTCTGTAAAATCAGCCGTATGGTTAAAATCAATTTCCTTTTTCAGAACGTATATAACAAAGTTATATCTATAGAATGTCATACCACTCTCCGTGATAACTGCTACAAAACTTGAGTTTTAGAGCTTTTTTGTACTACCCGGGTTAAATGCCATAAGGGTTGTTCACGTGAATCTTCACCAATACATGGTATGTCGTCATAATCTATTCCTTTTTCTCTGGCCAAAGGGCAATAGGCGGGGTGAGATGTCATTCAAGGGTTGCTCTGTTTGTCGTTTGGTTATGAAGACATGAGATTAAACTATTGTCGTTGACAAAGAACGAAAGATTCGAGAATACGGGTGGATCAGTACAGCCACTATGTTATGCAAATGTCCTCGACACCTCAAAGATTTGGACGCCTCTCAGACACAGCATAACCGTATCACTTCAATAGTATGGTGATCTAGTTGGACCAAAAGTGTGCCCCGCATTACCTCATCAAAAGCGTGAGCGACAACGCAAAGGGTGACGTCGTCTTCCAAAACACGATGTCGCCCTTTCGCATCGTAGGTTTACAAATGTAATTAACGAGTGAGCAATCAAATTAAACTATACACTTACAATACCGTTGATGATGTCCGACTCTAATCGACTGGATCAATAATGGGATATTTGCTATAAAAATGTAAATATAGGTCATACGGCCATCCATAGATTACACCGTCATTGAAATAAAGATCGTGTGAAGTTGTCATTTTAATTCATGCAGTCACACATGGAGGCATTGCCCCTGTCCTTGTGAAGGTAACATCGATTGAGGACACTTTCCCATATATAGAACTGAATAGCTCACCCCGCCTATTGCCCTCTGCCCAGAGAAAAAGGAATAGATTATGACGACATACCACGTATTGGTGAAGATTCACGTGAACAACCCTTATGGCATTTAACCCGGGTAGTACAAAACAGCTCTAAAACTCAAGTTTTGTAGCAGTTATCACGGAGAGTGGTATGACATTCTATAGATATAACTTTGTTATATACGTTCTAAAAAAGGAAATTGATTTTAACCATACGGCTGATTTTACAGAAGCCCTCAAACCCGCGACTAATTATAAGAAAAATACTATAGTAAGATCTGTTAAAAGTACTCAAACCGCATGTGATATGTATTTCATGAAACTGCCCTGATACATGGAAATCCACCAAGCAATGAATTTGAAATAAAATAATATGAACGAATTCAGGTAGAGTAGGACTACATGGGAGAGAATTGCTAAGAACTGAAACCACATACACAACGCTCTCAAAGAACAAAAGCTCCGAAATACTCGAATGACAGGCTGTTGAAATCTTTATCAACACAGGCCTATTGTATTCACCGGACAGGTCAAATGTTCCCCACCTATGCCGGTATTCGTTGTAGGTCATGTGTAGCCAAAATAACGACGATATTGAATCATTCATAATAATTCACTACAACAGCAGAATATTATTACATTAGACGTGATATGATTGAAGTTGTTATAGATGCAGCCAAAATAAAGAAATGTGGACTTTCCTAGTAATTCACTACATCAAGATGTTATAAAATTAGGAGTGATAGTGCAAGTTCCATACCTTTACCTTTATTTGTAACGAAAACTGCACCCTTACTGGCAAAAATGTTAAAATCAGAATCATCATACCCACGTGAGTCATCTGGGACAAATTCCATCCCTGTACCTATACTTTTTGTAGAGATACAGCCAAAATAACGTAATCTAGTCCCTTCAAATTAATTCGCTCCAGCAGTATAATGTTGTCACATTATATGTGATATGAAGCAAGTTGCATGCATTCACTCATATTCGAGAAACAGCCATATATTGGCATTTCCGTTGTAACAGAGGAGGCCATATTGCTATACAGACCAACTTTCTATGAGGAGGTTTGGTAGACCCCGCTCGAAACATCAATCTTATATGCCAAGTTTCAAGTCGATCGGTTTGATTTTATTGACGATCTTTGAATAATATGTGAAAGATCAAAGATGGGCACCAAGTGAGTCCGTGAATCAGCAAAAAGCGTTTGATTTTCTAATTTACAAGCCACAGGGTAGGCCTATATTGTTGTGAAATATCGAGGTGATCCACATCAACGTGGATCTTTCAGTCGAAAGTGCCACCTGCTAGCGTTTCCATGTGCTTTACTTCAAAACCACAAAATATTCAGTATTGTGTTGTCTGATAACATTAAACCGTGGGCCCACCCACGGCGAGTTTTGAATGAGATGTATTTCAGCTACCCTGGTTCATCTTCTATCGTAATCCGGTTGTTTGCGAAAAATTAGACACGCATTCCCAATTTCAATTTTCGTAAAATACCAGTTACTATGTCCCATTCAACCCACTATAACACTACGTTTACGGTGCTTATTTACTTTAGTATGTGACAAAATATATTAGTCTTGTTATTCGCCAAAACTGATGCTATTGTCACCTCAGAATCTAATATGGCGTCCAATATTGGCGCCATATTCCTCAGGTTGCAGATATCCCCACAACCAGCGGCATATATTCTCAAAGATGAGTATATGAATCTTCACAATTGAAACTCCTAAGTATATGAGCCCTGAGGTGAAAGAGTGTGCATACCAGAGTAACTAAGCGTTGACTTTGCCATAATTGAAGAATTCTAGGAACAGTTAATAATATCATGACAAAATGACAAATTATGAAATAATCGTTTTTTTTAATGATTTAGAAATTGTAAATTCTATATCGCGCCGAAGCACTTCAAATGAGTTTGAAATAATCAAATTTTGTAAGAAGTGATTATATTTCAAAAAAATAATGACTAAAAATAATGTGCTGAATTATACGAGTAACATGAAACACATAATTTTCGGAATTCTGAATTCAACCATCATATTTTCAGGTAAAGAATAAGCAGATAGATTCATCTGGGCGCAAGGTGTTAGGTTATGATGAGAGGCCCCTCGATTTCCTTGGATAATGACTTGAACTATGTGAGCAACATCAAAAAGTTTGATTTTCAGATGACCCCAAATGCCCGCCATTTCAAATTAATCCATCATATTCGAAATAGCTGAAAATTATGCAAACAGATTAAAAATAGCCAAAGGTGTTACGAGAAGTTTGGTGTTAACGAATGAGCTAAAGATAATGCTGTTGTATGCCCAACCTGAAAGAGTACGATTTTTGGATGACCCACATGGGTGCCATTTTAAATATAATCATTATATTTCAAACTGAAGACGTGAAAACTTAAGAAGGAGCCAAAAGAGAACTTTGATCTAAAAATCCTTCCTTATATTTGACTATCATCATGGAAGATACCAGGGGCTCTACCTTAATACAATAACAAATTTAGGCCAGTTTCGCATGTTTCGAAAAAAAAAAAAAAATGTTGCGACTTCCTAGAAAAGGGTATTTCTGTAAATGTGGCGGATGGCATAAAAAATGCCTTCAACTATTATCCACCCAATCGTCGAGTGATGAGACGTTTTCTTGGGTCTGTACCAAAAACTTCTTTCCCAGGCCTTGGTTATATTTATCTGGAAACGACAAACTGATTTTGTGTTTCGGATTCTCGCATTTTTGTAAAAATAATATGTGATATTATGTGTGATCATGTCATAAAGAATTGCTTGATTGTAACCTAATTGTTGTGATAGGTCAGTACCTGAACTTAACCGTACATAGTGAAGAAGTGGGGGACGGGGTGAGAAGGGGGATAGATTTATCGGAGGATAATCGGAATGTAACGAAGTCTGAGCTGAAATAGTTTAGCTAAATATTGTGGGCTCATTTTCATCTGATTTGCGTAATAGTATCCATCCAGGAAAAGTTCCAATCGACTGCCTTCGGAGAGATCCAGGCATAACTCGTTTCGGGTTCATTTTTGGTTCAATTTTTACCAATTTTGACCTCTCAAAGGCAAAGATTCAATTTATTTCCAAAACAACTCATCCATGTAGAACATACTAACCAGTTTATAATGTCTATTGAACAAAGTTTGAGTTGTACAGTTTGTTTTTATGAAAAATAGACCAGAAATTAAAAAAATCCATTAAGACAAAATCACGAAACTGTAACGTCATAAATACCAAAGCCAGATAGATTTTCATTAGATTTCCAAAACGGGCATGATATTGTCATAACGTGTGGTAAATTTCAGTTCACTACGCTCAACGTAAAAGAAAATATAAGGCCCAGTCGCACCTCATCCCTCATTTTTGGAATGACAAAAATCGTCCGACCACATATACATGTATTTGACCTAGCCTGTACCTCTATTCCACCAATGTTCTACTGGTGAACAAGCGGATATCGAAAAGACATGGAACATGCTACTAAAAATGATAGTCTACAAAACCCCCCGAGGGGGGAGCGTTTCGACTATCGGACCATGGACTACATATACTTATATCCAATATCCTGGTCTAAATCCGTTACTTGGAATTCCGGCAATTTTGACTGATCCGTGGGGGCTATTTTGAATTGGAGGATCAAGTCGCCTTGATCGAGTTAGCGGTGTCCTGGGCCAATAATCATGTATGCCAAGGTTTCAAACATTCTGTTCAACCCTTTTTTCGAAGAAGTTTCTTCTTGGAAATTATTTCAATTCAACATGGCTGCCGAGGCTCAACATTGACTTTTTTGGAGGCGGCGCCTCATAATTACTTTCGGAGATACCAGCACAGACAGAAAGACAGACTGGTTGAACGCTGTATCGAACTGTTGAGACATAATGACCCTACATCTATCTTCAATATTCAATATTGTGACATTGATAGTCCATTCTTCTCATCAACATACAGGTGTTATCCTCTGCAAAACACTTTTACATTCTTCCTCATACAAGTCAATAGTACTACTACATGCTTTGTACTTTCTGTATAAATGGTTTAAATATTTTGTGCTCAAGAAATATAATCTCAGCTGACAAGCATATTCGAAGATTTTCACGAAAATCTAGCGAATAAAGGCTTTTCGGTAGACAAGAGTGACTACAGCCAACATAAGAAGACAAGAAACACCATAATAAACATATTCAGGAGTCCATCCAAGATCCAAGCCGAACCATTTGTATCTAATACCGCTCAAGCCAGTGCTAGGGACCGTGTGGTCATGTCAATTCAATATGTCCACATGGACAACTATAATCAAAGCGTGGCTGGGATAGAAATTATCATCACAAGGATCATATTTGGTTCTTGTGATGTTTTATAAACATGAAATCAGTATATTTATCTGTGGGTCATATGTATTCTTATCAGTTCTCCGGCATCGTTGTCTACCATCCTTTTAATATTGCGTTTAATATATGTTATGTTTGTTGATAGGACGTCCTTGCTTACGGCTGTCTAGAAGATCAAAATATATTTTTTATCTCAAGAGGATGCCGGATCCCTGAATATTAATGGTGACCTTTTCAGATAGGGGAAATGGTGCACAAATGCATATATCGATCGTTCTCAAATATCTGGCACATCTCTATTTTACGTGATTGTACATATGTGTGCAAACGGATCAGTATGTAATTTGTCAATTTTCAAGAAAATGTAGTGAATCATCAGATTTGAACTTCGTTATGTTGATTTGAATCATGAAGCATTTTTGACTGTCTTATTGTACCACTGGTAAAATTTAGGATAGATTGGTTGAGAAATTATTGCTTTATAACATATTTCACGTTCTCCTCTCATTTCACCATTGTATGCAGAACTTCCATGATAACAGCTATTTTTCAGGTAGAACGGACACTTCAAATTTGGTTAATATTTCGAAATCTTCACTTCAGAGTTAAAAAGATAAGACCAATAAACATAAGTTGTAAAGTAGGTGCGGTGAAAACACATTTTAAGGACTTTTGGAAAATCAGTCCCAGGAGTAAAAGATCCGAGTGAACATCTGCTTCAGTGAAGTTAGCCACGAGATTCTCCTCCGTTTTGGTCCGGATTGGCTCGACTCGATGCAAGGATATCGATGCACGTCAAGATATACCGGTTGCCATCATTGTGTTTAGCAAACGCACTCATATATACCAAATCGGCTTGCCAATGGCTATAGGATCACCCATGTAGGTGGAAAATGGCGCCGAGCAGCTCGATGTAAACTATAGACGTCTTGGATTTCTAATCAGGTTTGGCCTTGGGATCGAAGAATGAGGTTTGGTAGCTATAGTCGCTAGAGGGCGTTCACCACACCATACTGTGCGAGACTAGTACAACATTTCCAACACATTCTCACAGCGCTTCATGACGATGACTGATGAGTGTATTGGGATCTAGTACAACATTTCCAACACATTCTCACAGCGCTTCATGACGATGACTGATGAGTGTATTGGGATCTATCCTTTACTTGTAACGGGGTAGAACTTCTTTTCTGTCAGTGCGTCTTCCAATGTCGCTTTGAAGGTTAAGTTCGAAGTTAGACCATAGATCGGAATCCATTCAGCTGAGCCAATTGAGCAAAGAAGGAGCCGTGACGGACGTATAAATTCATCACTCAGCATCCGTTTAAATTTTCCCCATCCAGTACGGGACAGATAATTGACAGCCGGACGGGGCTGTGTCGGGTCAATATTGCGCACATACTCCACGAGGTGTTCGGTGATATCGATTTGCTTATCATACACGTACAGGAAGAAATCCAGAGTAAGGTTAAGAAAAGCGAGTATGATAGACTCGCCAGCAATATGGTTGCTGTCTCTGCTAGAGCTGAGCAGTATGTATTTTCGCGGTCAAGGTGGATTATTTGATTTAATATTCTTCGCGTTATTCCCGCAAACGCTATTTTTCTTTCCTTCAACTTTATCCTTTATCTTTGGTACTGATGTAATTGATCATTGTGGTTAAAATTCCATATCTGGTCGGGATGAATAGAACGAATGGAGATGAATAAGGATCATTTGTTGACCAGAGTATTGATGGGGCACGTTGCAACACCCAGCATTGGTCAGGTTGTTATCTCAAAGGACAAATTCGAAACAGTATGGGTTTCCATTTCATAGATACAAAAGTGATAGATGGCTTCGCTAACACGCTATGAAAGGTAGATATTCGCGAAATAGTCCACGAGGCATTTCACTAGAAAGTTCTTTCTTGGTTTAATTTTTCATTGCTATATGATGTGGAAATTTCTATTTTTAGAAATCAGGGATATATATGTCACTGTTCGTTGCAGGAGAAATATAAACCCAATATGCAAATACTTCAGCTATATTAAAAACGAAGCCTGTTTTCAATTTACCCCATCACGTATTACAAGTTACCCATGTCGGAGAACGTTGCAACAGTTTGCAACAACGAATATCATGGATTAAGATAACTGATCAGCGATATGGATTTGATATTTTTGGAATATCATGATACGGGCATCATTGAAAACTGCTGACCGCTTCTCGCTTGCAGGAAACTAGCCTATGTTCATGTTTACTATGATTGTTTTTTTATTTGGTGCTAATGCTGATACATGGAATATGGAATAGGTATTTATATTATGGACGCGGAGATTTTTTGCTGGACGACGTCTGGATAATGAATCACGGACCAGACGCTCATGATCTTGAAGGACAGATTGTGTCAACACAGCCCAGTCTAGAGGGCCTGGGACATCAGGTGTTGCAACATGCCTGGATATCCCTATACATCTACATGTACATAGCAGTTTCTGCATTAGTTTGAGATAATATCAATGACGAAGAAGCGCCCGGAGCCCTATCCAAAGTACGGATCAATACCAAAATGATGTATAAATTGTATCTCTATCTCTACGCGGTTACATACATGTAGTTATGAAAACTCATACCGACCTAGCCTAGCAGATTTAATAGTTTACATGTAGGTGTTCGAAGGTGAAACTAACGACGGGATTTACATCAGATTAACTGGCTGGATTATTCTGTGTTGAAGGAGCATTGTTTGTCATAAGACAAATTGCCCTAGGCAAAATGTGAACATATTAAGGCGAGAGAGCCAACAAACTTACTAACCAAGCACTCGTGCACAAGACGGATGTAGTTCATGCCGTCATGCAACATTAATTTAGAACCTACGGGCTTGAAAACAAAAATGGGTCAAAGCCAGACTTGACGAGAAAATCTCTATTTTACACGGGATGTTGAAGCGCTTAAAAAAATCATTTAAATTCACGATTTTGTTCGGTTTTAATAATAACCTTTATTTCAGACAAAATGGTCCATAGAACACGAGAAAAGGAAGAAAAAATAATATCCATAAACGCTAAATACAGCTATGGCTTTATGCTGATGAATACTGATACTGCATTCATTGTATACATACCTGTTAGAATAGTAGCTATACAGCTGAAATATTGCTGAACGCGACGTTAAACCTTAATTCTATCTCTCTCTCCTGTTAGAATATCCCTGACTTTACAGTTGACACTTTTCCCGATTATGGGAATAGTCTTTTCCCGAAAGCTAGTAATTTTGTTTACTGTACAACGTGTACCAAGTGTTTTTTGAAGTGTTGATTACTATTTGTGTACTGTATAAAATGCTACATTACGTCACTTCCACTTTCAGAAAAACGACAGGTATTCAGTATTGTGTTTCAAATGTTATTCACCGTCCAGCATACTTATGACTGAATTAATATTGAATGATGGACTAAACCTTTGTATATAACATGGGCCAACCGCCTCTTGCTCTTGCGCAGGTTATTCCACATACACACCGTCCAACATAACCTATAATTGCATGAATATTGACTGGCGGACTAGACGTTTGTATTCAACATGGGGCATCCTCGCGTCGTCCATGCTGAGGTTAACCAACATGGGCCAACCTCGCGTCGCCATTGCTCAGCTTATTCAACATATTCATAGTCCAGTATAACCTATAATTACTGAATCTTACAACAGTAGATTATTTTTGCAAATTAAGAGTGATTTAAACTTACCAAACTAGCGGACCAAGATCGCCATGGACAGATTTTACCAGAGTTGTACCGTACAAATATGTAGCAGTTCTACTACCTCGGTCGCCATCTCGACCTGCTCTTTTTACCAGTACCTAGAGGCTAAAAATGAGGCAGTCAACTATAACGATGAAACACGTGAATGATTATAAAATATAGCCGTCAGCATAATTGAAACTTACGACCATACGTTGATGTTGAGAACTGAACCTTGATAACCACACAAACTATACGTTCCAAAGGAAACATCCCTGTTCTTGGACGATATTGTGTAACATCTTCTTTATAGAGTGTGACTTTGGAATATCCTTGATTTATTTATTTTTCTGTAGAGATATTTTATAACAGATTTCCTTGAACGGTGTTGTAGAATGGGTCTTTGTGGCAATTCACTTCTTGGAGGAATTGTGGAGCGACACTTTCTAGAACGGCGCATTGAGAGCCATTAACTCTATCTGGCCTGGCTTTTTGGGACCTATCCTGGCCTGGGGGGCCGAAATGCCACTCTAATTATTTTTCTTACCCCTTGAGCTAGGGGCTGAAACTTACCACACTATAACCTTGGGTCAAGCTCTACCAGAAAATGTAAAAAAAAAAAAATCCAAGATGGCCGCTTCGATGACGTCACAGTTACGTCATTCCCCAAAACGGCATCTTTTGGTCGGATTTTAAGATTTCTTTATTTATGCAATTTCTCCGCAAAAACTGCATGATAAATTAGTAAATATTAGTGTGATGTGAAATAAAATAGTTTTTGCCCACTTTTCATTGCGGAAGAGCAGAAATTTTGAAGAAATATGACAAAAACGTCACTTTTCTGATACACCACGTGGCCGCCATCTTGAATTTACCCATGATCCTCTGCTCGGGGGGTTATGCAATGCAAATAGGCTCAAAATGACCCTAATATAATAATATAAATTCAAGGAGTTTCAGCTCTCCATTTTTTGTCGTTTCGGAGATAGCGCAGAAAGTAATAAGGGGGGGGGGGGTAATTTCGCCGCCCCCCCCCCAACCTCCACGCCAGGTACTGTTAAGGCGTTGTGGGGCGATATTTTAAACCAATTCTCGTTTCTTATTAAAGCGAGGTCCTAAAGTGGCGCTTTAGGCACAGTACCCGTGTGTCTAAGCGGCGTTGTGACATTAGACTTCGGAGCTATTCTTTTCTCTTGAGTGGGGTTGTAGAATGCAGTTCGGGCGAAGACCCTTCTCTCCTCGCGGCATCTTCTCTTAGCGGCGCTGTAGAGCGGTATTTTGGGGCGAAGACACTTCTCTGTCAGGCAGTATTCTATACTTTTGACAATTATCTGTTCCTGGAAGGCTTTGTAGAATGGAAGAAGATCATCTTTCCCCAGAGGCGTTGGGGAGCACTACTTTGCAAGCAGTTATCGTTTTTCAGTTATCGAGTTCTAGAACCACTCTTTGAAAACATTCTCTTTTCCGGATCGGAGTTGTAGAATGGCATTTGAGAAATTTAGCGGTGTTGTAGGAACACTCTGAAGCCGATCGTTTTCTTTGGGGAAAAGATCTCCTACAACAGGTCTTTTGTAGAATGGGGTTGCAGAACGGCACCATGGAGCTATTCTCGTTTTCTTGGAAGTCTCTTTGGAAGAAAAACATATCTCCTGGGTGGCAGTAGATCCGCAGTTTGAAACGTTTCTCTTTTCTTGAGCGATATTGGAGAACTGGTTGGTTTTGTAGAGCAACGATGTGTCAGACGTCAGTTGGGAGGAGACTTTGATGAGTGAAAGTGTAGAGAGACACTCTTTCGCCATTGTAAAGTGAGACTTCAAAGCAATCCTCATTAATTGAGCGTCGATATAGGACGGCAATTTCGGAGAATGCCATTTTGACCGAGCCGAGTTTCAGAGTCGCAATTTGAAGGCATTAACTTTTCTTCCTTGGCGGTATTGTAAAGCTGGAAAGGTTATTTTTATAAAACTGTCAAGATCAGTGTGCAGGTTTGGGAGTAAAATACAAGTGTCTCGTCATTTAATATTCAGCTGTCGTCCATTAAAGAATTCAAGATTCCATATAACAGAATAAGCACAAAATTCCTACGAAGTAGGCTCTCATTTCCAAATGGCAGCAATATATTGTTGGTCTCAGGGGATATACATGAGGGAGGCAACTGTTACTTCATAGGCGTTGGATGCGGAAGAGTCTTTCTGCCTCTCCAAGTTTTAAGACCAACTCAGAATGGCTGACTGAATGACTTGATTGCTACTGTAATATAGCTTCCATACATTGAAACATGGCAATTATGTAAATGAGATGCAATCCCAAGCGACATCTCAAGGCATATTATCTGCAATCCAAATTTGACTAAAATCTGAAGGCGTCCTTAACCTACTGCGCGAAAAGCAAATTTTAAATTTGTAGGAGCAAGTGGGCAAAACGAGTATCAGCATACGAACTTTGGGAAGAATCTGAAGAGGGGTCTTCAACTTATTGCCCGGAAACCAAATTTAGAATTTGTCAGCATGTGTCGACACCTAAAGGCACAAGTGTGCTAAACACAATCTCAAGCGAAATCTTATGGCATATGAATACCAAATTTGAGAAGAATCCGATGAGCAGTTGTCAAATTATTGCCCGGAAACAAATTTCGGATGTTTCCAAATTCCGATGAGCAATGGTCAAATTATTACCCGGAAACAAATTTGGTATTTTGCCACCAGGTGGCGCCACATATAAGTACAAGTGAGCAAAAGGCAATCAAATCTCCTGGCATGGAACATGCATGCTGAATTTAAGGAGATTCCGGTGAGCAGTTCTCAAGTTAATGGCCGAAAACAAATTTTGATTTTTCCACCACGTGTCGTCACCTGTAGGTAGAAGCGGGCGAAATACAATCCCAAGGGAATCTCATGGCATGGTATCTGCATACCAAATTGGAGAAGAATCCGAAGAGCGAAATAAACTTTAGATTTTGCCACGAGGTGGTGTCACCTGAAAGGCGCAAGTGGGCGAAAGGCAATCCCAAGCGACATCTTATATCATGGTATATTCATACCAAATTTAAGAAGAACCTGATGAGCAGTTCTCAGTTTAATGGCCGAAAACAAATTTTGTTTTTATGAGCAGTTGTCAAATTATTGCCCGGTAACAAATTTCGGATGTTTCCAAATTCCGATGAGCGAAATGCAATCAAACCCAACATCTCCTGGCATAGTACATGCATGCTAAATTTGAGGAGATTCCGATGAGCAGTTCTCAAGTTAATGGCCGAAAACAAATTTTGATTTTAACACCAGGTGGCGCCACCTGTAGGCGCAAGTGGGCGAAACGCCATCTCAAGTGCGATCTTCCATTGTTTCCCCAAGTCGGCATTGAACTCATTAAAACTATTAGTCGTAACACGAGGATTACAGAGTGTGTCGTATAAGGACTAATCATTTATTCATGTCTTCGTGCGTTATGCGTCTTCTTACCTACATTTGCGTTGAACATTTTTTTTTCACCACAGTTCTTTCAATTGAACCTTTTTATCTGTTTTTATCTACGTATCTTATACCATTTCAACTGCTTTAATTCAACAAGTTTTTTACTCTACTGAATTATACAGTAAAAGCCTTAGCATAAAGAACCAGACTTCCTATATTGTATACGACAAGACATCATGAAGTTCCAAAACTCATTATAGTCACATGGTCAATGTCACATTATCCCAATCAGCTTCTATCTGTGGATTTATTCCACATATAATCATGAAAGTTTTCACCCACTTTACAGATGCGTAGTCATTAGTTGGGACGTTTCTGAATAGTAACGCTCAATTTACATGTACTTGTAATAATGTTTCACATTCTTCCAAATTTAACGTATCGCATACACTTCTCACTCACAGTTTACATCTGATGGTGTGTATAGCTGTAATATCTCTTCCAAACTTATTCTGCTGCTCACTTCGACATTTAAAACATAACACTTCATGATCATACGTGGTCACTGGGTGTCATTTGGGTACAATGTCAGAATATCAAATGATTTCTTGACAGATTACGCCGTTCTATATTTTTACCACCATGCTATGTTATCGCTTACAAGGCTGTCGATTAGGGAGTTGACAGTCGATGCCACAGTTTGCCAACACTGAATATGATTTTGTCGGACATTGGATAGGGTGGGCTACAATTGATTTGGTCACAAAAGTTTTCAACTGACCAGTTCGGTCCACGAAGGCATGCTGAGCTACGGGACCCAAAAAAACAAAGTATTTCATCTCGCTTATTTCAGGGGATTAGTATATATTCTTATTATCTGAAGTGTTTCAAATATGTCCCATCAGTTACGATATTTACATATCCGATCTCCCCAAATAAAGTATCCATAATTTGTAAACCACGTTGTAAAATATTTAAGTAAATATATGGAGTCTAGAATTATCTGCGAATGAAAGTGAATTAAGACTGGGGTTCTAGGGTACTAGGATTCTTCGAGACTTGGATCTGATCTAATGTAATCCGTTATTGACTGTAGGGCACAAGTGATTTTGTGGACACCACTGCTTGATTCAGAACAATTTTACTACACACTTATCAGTGTTTTTAGGACGACACAAAGATTAAGTCAGAATAGTGTAATCACTTTTGGGATGAAATATTGGAATCTGTGTGAAAGGCAAATATTAGAGAACGTCTAATTGTCGTAATTTAGAATTTGACCATGATCCTAACATTCTTGGGCTTGACATTAGGCTAAAATGAGTTCTATGCAATGAGTTATTAGATGTGAAAGATTCAGCCATTCGGCAGTTTGTTGGAGGGTTTGGTAGTCAGGGTATGCTCCTCCTGTCGCTGCACCCTCGGTAAGGTATCGTTAAAATCCATTTCCTAGGAAATTAAGCTTGCGGCCATTAGTCTTCAGGCACTTCGAACCCATGCACTTATAGATCAACACTGAAAATGACACTTTCGTCTGGCGTGTCCCACTCCTACAAGTAGCACTAAGCCACCTAACTAGTAACCATAATGTATGTTGTCATATTGTCACGTTTTTGCCAATTTTCCCCATGCTCATACAACTGTCTTACTAAATAATTGTCACTTGTTCCAGGATGATCCCCGAAAGACAGTAGTTTCTTGATTGTTGCAGCCAGTAAATACAGCGACATGATATTTCAAAGAATAGTTAGGACAAACTTGTAAGGTATGTTAGAGCATGTCCGAGAGACTTAATCACGAAGCAGGTTCGAGAGACAGGATTATCTTCCCGATAACAGTCAAAAAAGAAACCCAATATAATCAGTTGTAAGGTCAGATAGATCCAGCCATCAATCGTTCTGATTGACCAGACCATATTGGCGTATCCACACCCAAATCTAGACCAGAATTCCCGTCAGAATGGGCCAAAATCCATCCTGTCAGAAAGCTTCTTGCAATCATTGCTCTTTAAAAAAACACTTCTATCCGGAAGTGCACAATCTTTCCGTCGTTTGGATCTAAGCTACCCGATTAGTAGAATAGATTAGATATAGCGAGGCTCTTCTACATTACATGAGGGCGCATTAGTAGCACTCTTTTATGCAATTTGTCCCATGCTGCTAATTTTCATGATCACTTGATCCTGCTCAGATATCTTCACAGACTCTCTTGACTCTTAATGACTGACCGAAGAGGTAAGAATGTGGAGTAGGTAACTGAGGTTCCAGGCGAGGCCGGATAACTATATATTATCCATCATCCAGCATCTTCCAAGGCAGTGCTACTTTGTCCAGTTTCATTGGTGATATGACACTAGGAATAATAACTGGCATTTGTCATTTTTTTGTTGGAATTCCTAATTAAAAGGAATGAAGGAAATCAACCTTTAGGTTTTCCTGTTGACGTTATTTCTTCATACAATGGATAGAGTGCGATCATGTCACAAGCTAAAACGAAGGCAATTACAACGCATATAAGGGAAGCGGGAAGAGGTGCCGACATACTGACAGAGCCACATGACTTCACAGTATAGTCTTCTGGTTAAACTATCCCAAAAGCACATACCAAGACTAACGATTCGTGATATGTGTTGTGTCTCAGGTACGCTTTAGTACCCGAGTTATCCATTTGATATGTCATCTCCGACTTGGAGGAACACATAAATCCGCCTCTATTTAGAGCTTTTGTGATAATAAAATTGAAATTATCTAACATTACTTAAGGTAACTGAGAATAAAGGTGTTCCATATTAAACGGTTCACAAAAGGCGACTAATTATTTGCTGTGAAAAAAGAATAGCTCGGACAGGTATTAAACAATTGCATAGTTTACAAGACGTATACCATCTTTGGATTTTCTTGCAGTTTCTCTGTTTTCTTTTCTTGCATTTACCAGGTTCACTTCATGTTGAGGCGTTTACTCCCATCAGCTTCCACAATGCTCATCCATTAACATCAGATGAGTTGCTTGAGCTGACCTGGGCTTTTCAGGTTAGTTTCTCGGGTCAGTATGAATTAAGAATACTGATCAACGAAACGGATTTGATATTTTTGGAGCATCATGATGTCTTGCCGGCATCAGTGAAAACTGTTAACCGCTTCTCTTTTGCAGGAAACTAACCTATGTTTATGTATACTATGATTGTCGTTTTGAATTTAGTGCCAATACTAGTGTTTACCCCACGTGACCTACAGCGGGGACAACTAGATTTTGTAGCGAAAACGGCACAACAGTCCAGAACTTCTATAAGATTCAGCTCCATAGCAACACAAACCTGTAGACAGCTGATATCATTAAAAAGCTTATTTATCAGGCTTTTCAGATCTGAAGTTTGGAATAAATATGACCAGTCGTTGATTAGAAATGAAGGATTGAAGACCGAGTGGTGGGGTCAAAATCATAGCCTCGAACGATGGCACAAGTTTTTTCAAGTTTTCGGGTGATTTTTAGGTTGAAAATATCGCTAGGCACCGTCGCTGTTGTGCATGAAAGACATGTATATTGATTGAACTTATAATCAACATATCCCAAATTTATGAAAGCCGTGTGATTGAAGTTTGTAGATGGAATATTCACGAAATAAATGGATGTTGACCATAAAACTCGAGAAAAAAGCAATTTGTCGGACAAATTTGGGCAATTTTAGCCCAGAAAACTTGCCGCTGGAAATTTTAATCACACGGATTTGAAAAATTCAGTTATTTTTGAGTGAAAATGACTGACCGACTTTACCTGACTGCACCCACGATCGGCGGTGTGTTTAATTTCCCAAAGAAGTGCCTACGGCCGACATCAAAACAAACACGCACTGTGACACATGTTTGTTGCAGCGCGCATCAAGGAAAGTTTGAACACGACGAACTTTGTAGATTGAAAATATTGCTGGGGCACCGTCGTTGTTATGTATGACAATCATGTATAATGACTGAACGTATAAACAACATATCCCATACCGTCTGGTTGAAGTTCTTAGATAGAATATTGACGGGAAAAACGGTCTCTGACGACAAAATTCGCGGAGAAAACAATTTGCCGGACAATTTGGCGCAATTTCGATGCATAAAATCATCCCCTAGAAAAACGAATCATGCAGATTCGAAAAGTTCAGTCAATTTCAAGTAAAATGGGTATTTGACTGTACGTGATTTCAGTCACGATCAACGGTGTATTTAATTTCCGAAAAGTGTACCCTCGATCGACCATCGACAAAACATATGCAGGCAACTTGTTGCAGCGCGCATGAACTTTGAACACGCCAATGTCACTCTACCAAAGTGATGACGTGCACTTTCTAATTTAAATATTCCGTTACGCAATCAGAAATTGTGCGTTCTCTTGAAAAGCTGATTTTCAAGTACACACACGATTTCCCATTCTCTCCTTGAAATTTTCATAAAATCGCCAGTATAAGGCTGAAATAGCGCAGAAGGAAGATTTTATCGATTGATCTATTTTTGTGTGTGTAAAATTTCGTTTCACATCAAGTGAATTTTGGACCTTTGTTGATCGTTTCAAATTAACGTTGGTGTTGTTGTTGTGTATTCTGCCACTCATTGGTGTTTTATTGTTGAGTTTACATAAATCAGAAGATAATTCAGTTTGAGCATCATGGAATAATCCATGAAACAGCAACCTGTTAGATTTAATTCTTGAAGTTTGTGGCCAATATTTCCCTGCTTAAAACCCTATTTAGGCTTACTAAAATTAATATACATAGTCATAGATTTAGTAAACACAAAGTTATTTATTAAAGATTTACAATGAGGATCATTGTTGGTGAGTAATCGATAATAATTACTGGAACAATTTGAAGATCGGAATTAATATTTAAGGTCTTTAACATTAAAACATTTAATAATAATTAATATTTCCCAGACGTCTTCTGGTAAATTCGTATAAATATTTACAACCGTGTCTAAGATACTGAGCAGTGTTAAAACTAAATTTCCATTCTTTTGAAGAACATAATTATGGCCTCCTGTTCGACAGCCGCGTCCCCCTTGTCAAACAGGAATGTATACGCACATTACTTAGAGTGTCTGACTGCAAAATGTAGTTTCACAGAAACCGTCAGTAGATTTCTTTCTAAGTACAAAACAGTAATTGGGAAAACGAATCCCTCAGTTATTTGTATTGCATGTACTTCCGAATCGGCGGATTGTAAAGTTTTGTACACAAAGTTTACCCGCGTTTACAAGAAAGTCACAGAATTAAGAAGACGGAAATCCGAAAAGGAGGAGTATTTAGACAAGGCGTTTGTTTTTCCTGTGTGTACATCTACGGAAAACACAGGAAATGAAGAGCAAAGCAGTTCAAATGAGAGTGGTAATCAAGATGTTCCAGAAACAACAATGAAAACACGACTGCAGGAGAAACGTGCGAAAGAGGAAGAGGGAATTCAAATGGAACGTGAAGAATTTGACATTCTCCAAGGGATATATGATAATGCCATGTGTGGTATGGAGGCTGTCAATCAAGACTATGAAGAGGAACTCAAGAAGAACAGAACTCGAGAGCATGCAGATCTGAAATCAAAATACGAGAAACTGCAGGAAGTTTTCAAAGCAAATGTGCACAGTTGGACGATATTCAGGACCAGTTGACTGCGACGAAAAGAAACGTGAACAAAGAACTGAAGCGGAGAGACTCGGCAATCAGCCAGCAGTTGGCGGAAATGAAACGAAGAAGGATGGGCGAGGACATCACAAGACGGGAACTCGAGGACACAGTACAGAAACTACAGGTCGAACATGAAAGATACCAGAATATTGGAGCGAAACTGGAGGAAAGCAGGGAAAAAGCGAGCACTGCAGAAAAAAGTTGACAAGCTGAAAGGGAAAGTTGGAGAAGGAAATGAAAACCAAGTGTCTGAAATAGAAATGGACATTCAGGAGATTGATGAGCTGAAAATACGAGTACAATTTCTAGAAAACGAGAACAAGACTTCACAAGAAGTGAATTTATTGTTACAAGAAGATGAAATACGGACATTTCAAGATGGCAGATACACAGAAGACATCAGACAGGTTGTGATGGAACTTCTATCTCTGAATGTGAGCATGAGTAAAATAAATTCTGTTATCAGAATTGTTTTAGCCAAATTAGCGTCCATTCATGTAGATGAAAAGGCTCTTCCCTCTAATTCACTCAAGTCAAGACTGATGGTGGAAGCCAGACATCTCGGATATGTTCAAGTTGGAGAAGCCATGCTTCAGTCATCAGATCCAGGCACCAGTAATATTGTGAGAAGTACTTTGCATACAGATGGCACTACTAAGCCACGCAGACAATTCAAGAATTTTCAGATAACACTAGGTGCCAATGAAACTCTTTCTGTGGGTTTACGTGAAATGGGGAAAACAGATGCGGAATCAATTATGCAGACATTCACAGACTGTATGGATGAGCTTAGTGAGGCCATTGGTGGCGGCATCGATGCCGAGGACCATATGGAGAGATTGGTGGTTTCCATTAAGAACACAATGACCGATCTCGGGTCAACTAACCTGTGTTTCAACAGAAAACTGCAAGGACTACGTGAGAAGTTTCTGCCGAAAGTCATCGACACATGGGACCAATTAGAACCAGGAATCCAATCACAGATATCGGATATGGGAATTTTTTCTGCAAGCTGCATCTGCTGGTGAACTTTGCCTACGAATGTGACAAATCTTTATCGGCTTTTGACAGCATCACACTGGAACGACCAGGCAGCCAATCATTTTCCAGCAGCACTGAATCTGGATCTGCGCGCTTGGTGCGAACAGCTGTGAAAGCTTTTGATCCACATGGATCAGAGGAGTCTGGAGTGGCTTCACATTTTCTGACATTCTTGGGTACACAGAACAAGGAATTGGAGCTTATTTCTTACCGCGGCAACAGGTTTAACGTCATTTTTTAAGATGCCGCGGCTGTATATTATCATGTGAATGACATGAAAGCCTTCATTGCATCCTGGCCAAATCCTAATGGGCTTTTACGCGCTGTTCAAGAGGATTTGTCGAATAAAGTGAACATCGCAGGAATACGGGCTCTCGGAATTGTTGACAAGGTCATGACAGGCCCATTCTGGAGAATGCTGGAGAGCAAAACTAACATCCTGGAAACCAACCAGTACCTGGCCATCATGCAAGCACAGCTGGTGTCCTGGAGCAGTGACGCATCTGATTTGATGACGGGGGAACGAATGTTCACCGTCGATGAAGGCAATACACTTAACATACACCAGGACTGCCTCTATGATGCTCTCTTCGGCGACACGAATGGCGAGGAGTTAGACTTGCTGACACAACAAGCTCTGGAGCTGCTGATGCATGCCCTTCTTCTCATTCTGGAACGACAAGCAAAGGATCAACTACCTGGAGGCAAGTATGCAGATGTAACGGACAGCCAAACATCTAATGTATCAACAACAAACAGTGCCTCGGAGCGTGACTTCGCGATCTTGGACATGCTGATGAGAAACATACCGGCAGCATCCATCCCGCTCATCGAAACACTCACCTTGTGGATGAACAGTAAAACAGCAAGATGGTTGGATGGAAAACGACCAGCAGAAAGGGCAAAACTGATGAAGGTAGCAAGAGGCAGTGTGCCACGAGCTCGCAAATTTTTTCAAGCGCGCAAGGAAACTATTCGGGACCAGAAACGAAAACTGATTATGGAGAAACAGAAGGCCAAGGCAGATGCAGAGAAGAAGAGCATGGAGAGAACAGTTTCGCTGACTAACGCGGTGTCAGAGGTCGGAGGTGTTTGGACAATGGCTGAGCAGACAGACTTGCATTTATCAAATCTGAGACGTGAGGGAATGGTGATTCGCAGCATTGTTATCTCACAGTTAAATTTCCACCGTTAATTGTTGGAGGTCAAGGCACAGAAGGAATTATTCTACCAGTCGAAAACTGTCAACGGGAAACGCGTGATATTTACATATGATCAACTAATTAGCAATTTGAAAGACGTCATTCATTTTGCTTCTGTCACAGATGTGGCAACTTTAAATCAACTAGCACTACTCAGGAGTTCAGAGATTCGTCATGACCGATTCCTGGAACAAAAAACCAAGGCCAAGGAGCGCATCCAAAAATCCCGACATGCTCGTATAGTGCAGTGCCAGAAAGAAAGACTACCTGACCTGATGAAGAATCCAGAAGACCTGGCGGGGAATCGCATCTTGTTCAACTGTGCTGAAGAAGGAGAGGACAAGGCACATTGGTTTGATGCTGTTGCACTATCGGTGGCTAAACAGGTAGAGTCCAGTCCGATCAAAAGAGAATACTGGATTAAGTATGATCTTGGTGAGGAAGGTGTTAGCTGGAAATTTTCCTTACTGCAGGATGTGAAAAGAGGTGATCTTCTAATTGTGTAAATTATACAATACATTTTGAACTGGTAACCCTCGTATCGTTTTGCTGTTCGTTGTTTTGTTGGTGTGAGTTTTGCCCAGCATTGTAAATTTGCATCTCTGATTGGCTTCAGTAACATTAAACATTAATGTAAATAACATTGAGGGAATAAAACGCATAAAATAACATGATTTATCTTTTTACTCCTCGTTGGTGTGAGTTGTGCCCAGCATTGACAAAATCAATTGGCTTCATCACCATTAAACGTGAATGTAATAACATTGAGAAAATAAAATCATATCAAATTAATATGGACTAACTTGTTACTTGGACAGAACGGTTGTTGGTGTGGAGCTTACTACCTATGGGTGGCGATGGGGGCCAATTGTGGACGTCGCAACCGCCGACATATCGTAATTGACTCCTCCTCTCCTGTTGGTGTGACTTGTGCCCAACATTGACAGAATTAATTAGATTCATCGATCTCCATCATACATGAATGTAATAATATTGAGAAAATAAAACCTTAGAAAATAACATCGTTTATCTTTTTAGATTTCTTGTTGGTGTGAGTTGTGCCCAACATTGACGCCATAATTAGTTTTATCTCCAGGAATGTAATAAACTTGAGAAATAAAACAGTATCAAATTAATATGGACGAACTTGTTACTTGGACAGAACGGTTGTTGGTGTGGAGTATACTACCTTGGGTGGCGATGGAGGCCAATTGTGGACGTCGCAACCGCCAACATATCGTAATTGACTCCTCTCCTGTTGGTGCGAGTTGTGCCCAACATCGACGTATTTAATTAGATTCGTCAATTTCCATCGTACATGAATGTAATAACATTGAGAAAATAAAACCTTATAAAATAGCGTGATTTATCTTTATATTCTGCTTGTTGGTGTGAGTTGTGCCCAACATTGACGCCATAATTGGTTTTATCTTCACGAATGTAATAAACTTGAAAAATAAAACAGTATCAAATAATATGGATCATCTTGTTACTTGGACAGAACGGTTGTTGGTGTGGAGCATACTACCTTGGGTGGCGATGGGGGCCAATTGTGGACGTCGCAACCGCCAACATATCGTAATTGACTCCTCCTCTCTTGTTGGTGTGAGTTGTGCCCAGCATTGACAGAATTAATTAAATTCATCGATCTCCATCATACATGAATGTAGTAATATTGAGGAAATAAAACCTTATAAAATAACATGATTTCTGTTTTCATTCTGCCTGTTGGTGTGAGTTGTGCCCAACATTGATACCATAATTGGTTATACATCATCAGCTTGACTTGTATTCATAGCATCTGTGCATAGCGTTCTCTGCATCTCCTGAACGGGTAATTGATTAGTGTTATCCACATCGCCACAGAGTATTGCTTCCCTTTCAGCTGCCAATACAACCCATTCAGGAATTTATTCCTGGTTCTGCCCACCCCCTGGTTTCACTTTCCTTGGGTCTTTTATTGTTCAGTGTCGTCTTGTCCAAACTAGCAAAATGCTCAGTGTCGCTGTGATATCATTACTTAGATGTGAATTGGTATGTTGTAAATGGTTATTTTTGTCATGGCTATTTCTTCATACAATTATATGATTGTTACAGTAGCTACTAGGTTTCAACCAGGATTGCTAGAAGTTGCCAGTTGTGGTAACACTTGTGGCTAGCACTGGGTATTCTATGGTAAACAATATCTTACAAATGTGTTTTGTGTTTATTGTCTACCATTTTCATTTTCTTTAAGGTCTTTCCCGGTGCTAGCCACGGCATACTGGGGTGGTATGTCTGCAAGTGACTTACTTTGTTAAAATCAAATTGCAACGTGGGTACAACTTGTACTGATGAGTCTTGAAAAGACGAAACATACATGTACCCTTATGCGATAAGTACTGATACGAAATCACCGTAAGAAAATATGAACTTACTGGCAAAGTCACACTCTCCTTGAAGATATTTCATTTTGGATATTAACCAACTTTGTAAGCAAAGTTGATACAAATATGCAAATGATATGCAAATTAGCTCATAAATATTAACCAATCAAAATAAATTTTAAATCTACTATAACGGATATTCCACAGCAAAAAAATCATTACCTTATTGGTATTAAAATCGATGTCTTGCGATATGAACACCAAAATCAGAAGTATAACACTTAAAATACAACTGTTTGACTTCAATAATTTATGCAAATTTATGCATAATTTATGTTAATTTATTAACAGTTAAACCTTAATTGTATATTGTCTGTCTTATCTTACAAAATTACAAGTAAATTAATAAATCCATGCAAAAAAAATTGAATACAGGTTGATTTTATCAATTAAAAATGAACGAAAACATAGTTTTGGGTGCAAATTTGATACATATATGCAAATGATACGCAAATTAGCAGCTTACTATTAACCAATCAGGATACTTGAAGGAATATTTCAAAACAGTGACACATGAAGTACATGTGTCTCAAAAATTATGGAAATTGAGCAAATATTTAACGACATCCATCGTTTCAAAGTTGAAATTCCTTTGTGGGATTTGGGCATTTCCCATAGGCTCCATGTCAATGGCATGTCCCCCAAAAATCGTCATTTCCGGAACTTCAAAATGTTTGACATCAGCGAATACTGGAGGGATTTTCATTCTGTAAAGTTCTTTCTTCTTCTACAGGTCCTGGCTTTCAAATGAGGTATAAATTGTATGTGTGTGATGAAATGTTTTTTTGTGTGTGTAAAATGCCTAACAATACTGTTAAATGGAATATGAAATAGGTCTTTGGATTATGGACGCAGGTATTCTTTAATGGACGACGGTTGAATTATGAATGACAGTCTAGACGCTTGTAATTCTTCCATTTACCAGGTTCACCCCATGTTGAGGCGTTTACGTCGTCCAGGTTGCTCATCTATCAAAATCAGATGACATGTTTGAGCTGACCTGTCGTCACAGCTCCCGAGCTTGCGTATCTAAGCCGGTGCTAGGGTCCGTGTGGATACATCATAGTCCTCACACGAGTGTCTGCAGTAATAAAAGCGCGGTGAAGATACTTATGCTAGGTCCGAGAATCCATCGTATTCTCGGGTCTGAATGTTGGGTGCCGAGGGATACTTTCTTGTACAGTCATATGGCTGCTTTTCAATCGCCTGACGTCGTCAACTTTTCCCATCACTTGCATGTCGCTCCAATCTGGTCAAACAAGGACGATCGGGTGATCTTGCTGGCAACAAAATAATACAGTTTCAAGTTTGTTTCAAGATATGGTTGCGTTCTAGATAACAGCAAAAAGTGACACCCAAGTCTTAGTTATCAAATGCTTCCACTCCACGTCAAGGACACATCCATCTTAGTAAACTCTATTTATGTTTAATCTCGTTGGTAGGCATATATGAAACGCGTATATATTTTATGGATAACAACTACTTTATTGCTCACTTGCTGACGTTTCGATGGATATACTTACAAATTTCTCCAAGCTAATGTGAGAAATTAGCTCCCACAAGCTTTGAGAAAGTTGTCACTGTTTAGCAAGACATTGGGTTTTGGAATAGTGGATAACAATAAAGAGTGGAAACCATTCTGTTTTCGTTGTGCGTTGTCTATAACACAGAATTCATGCTTGCAAATATTCACATCAAGAAAGCCCGTGTTCGTATTGCACTCTCTTGGCGCTCGTTACCGCGCCTGGCAACTGATCATTACTAGCAAGACGCATATTTTAAACACGAGTTTAGAGAGTATACTAGTTTATTCAGTTGTATTTCGGTCTTACAAAATTTATTCATTCAGTCACGGTTTGATTTATCCGAAGAATCCACACAATCCTGTAGTCACGACTAACAAAATAACTGCTAAAATATTGACAACTGCCATCCATAATTTCACTTCTTTGATTGAGGTTTGTTCACGCAGTATTATCATTCTCTGCTCTTTTGTCAACTGTTGTTTAGGAGTATCCGATAAACCGCATATCCACACAAATGCAATCTCATTGAGCTTATCTGGAAATAAAAATATTCGCAATTTAGTCCATTTTGATGGTATAAGTTTTAAACATCTCATTTAATTTAACATCATTGTGATGTGCTAGACATATGGGACCAGGACTTTATCTTGGAATGAAGGGTTATCACTTGATGTACCCAAGCTCAGGCGTAGAAAAATGCTATAACCCAATGAGAACTTCCACCCAATTATAAGTACATGTTTATCCATGCCATGTACGCAGCGAGGT
This sequence comes from Hanleya hanleyi, assembly GCA_036873755.1. Lineage (NCBI taxonomy): Eukaryota > Metazoa > Mollusca > Polyplacophora > Lepidopleurida > Hanleyidae > Hanleya > Hanleya hanleyi. The sequence continues at coordinate 16,757 of JAVTVY010033732.1, read as the reverse complement.
TTGGTACAGATCGATCCATAATCATAGCCTTTCATGCGAAATGAACCCCAAGTTGTATTGTGAGAAACCACAGATTGACTGTTGCACCAGCCACGTGACCATCCAGCACGGTATCGGGCCCGATAACTATCAAGAATTTGCATTTTTACTTCGTCAATTGAGAAGATATCATCATTCAAGCGCTGGACAGGATTTTTCGGTGAAACACATTAGCCCTACCTGGCCTGGGGGGAGGGGGGGGGGGTCATATGGCCCCCTACCAAACTTTCCGCGCTATCTCCTGAACGACAGAAAATGGAGAGCTGAAGCTCCATGACGTTGTAGCTTATCAAATTGGGGTCATTTTTGAGTCACTTGCGTAACCCCCTGAGCAGAGGATCATGGGTAAATTCAAGATGGCGGACACCTGGGGTATCAGCAAAGTGAGTTTTTGTCATATTTCTTCAAAATGTCTATATTTCCGCGATGAAAAGTGGGCAAAAACTATTTTATTTCACATCACTTTAATATTTACTAATTTATCATGCAGTTTTTGCGGAGACATTGCATAAACAAAAAAATCGAAAAATCAACCAAAACATCTTGTTTTGGAAAATGATGCCATTTCGCACCCTCCCCCCCCAAGGCAAGGACATGCCCCAAAAGCCCAGGTCAGATACGGTTAACCCTACCTGGCCTGGGGGGGGGGGCCGGAAAGTGCACCCCCCTAGTGAACTTTTCTCTGCTGCTGCGAAACGACAAAACCGAGGAGGCTGAAACTTGGTGACTTTAAAGCTTATCTTATTGTGGTCATTTTTAACCTATTTGCATATACCCCCGGGCAGAGGATCATTGTCAAATTCAAAATGGTGGCCATGTGGTATCCGCGAAAGTCTTGTTTTTCAATCTTTTCGCTTCGGGGGTAGTCCATAGTTGCGGATTTTTTTCAAAATCTTTGAAATTAATATTCCACCAGGTTTGACCCCATGAGAATTTTTATTGGCTTATTGTTTATTAATATTTGTAATATCATTCAGTTGACTGGTTGAATTGCTTCAAATCAGTACATGGTATTTTGCCAGTTAGATTGGCCCATGCTTCATTATGTAGATGGAAATGCGAAAGTGTGGCTGTAAATTGGGGCCTTTTTCCGCTTGCGAGCACATGGTATACTTGCAGTGGGAAAATGAGTTTAAAAACGGCGTGGTCGACCCCCTATTTTCTTTGCTAATTTGTGTTGATGCTTCGACTGGGCGCATGCAGTGTTGGTGAGTTTCATAACAATCGATTGTCGAGATTTTTCTGTGATGGAGAGAGAATATGGCCTATTTTGGACCAAATTTAGAGGATTTTCCTGAAGTTTGGGGCATGTATTCTATGGGGGCTCTCTCAAAACACGGTTGCTGTTTAGCATATAATGAACCAGCCTACTGTTTAATTTCAGATGCCTTGGCTCTTCTATAGACTGTACCCTATATGACAGAACAGGCATTTTCTCATATAACATTAAATTTGCCTGACTCACAATTTTGCATCCAGCACTAATATTGTTTACTATCAAGTTGAACAAAATTCAAAGCAATGCTATTCACACCCAACACAGGACTGAAATTATTAAACCAGCACAGGTGCTTGGGCTAGAAAGTGGGGTTGTGGGGGGGGGGTAACTGTTAGCATGACCGGGAAATATCTGCTACGATGTGTGTAGTATTGCCAACATCAATGTTGGTGTTTGGAGGGGGGGGGGGGGGGGTGGGTGGTTAGGGTTTGTTTCAATTGTCCCGGGACTTTTTCAAAAGTTTTTGTGTCACAGAATAATTCCCGGGACCATTAAAACAATCCTGCCCCCCCCCCCCACCCCAACCCCATTGAACCAGCATTGGAGTTGGCAATACTACACACAATGTAACAGATATTCCCCTGCCATGCTAAGAGTTATCCACCCCCCCCCTTTCTAGCCCTAGCCCCTGTGCTGGTTTAATAATTCCATTCATGTGTTGGGTGTGAATATCATTGTTTTGAATTGTGTTCAACATAATAGTAAACAATATTAGTACTGGATGCAAAATTTTCAGTCATATATATTCAAATTTGGCATAGCGGTCTAGCCTGAAAAATGGCGTCGCAAAAACTGTCAAAATATGAATGGGGTAGGGGGAAAGGTGTGGCTATGTTTTATCTTCATATGACTTTCAACCATTGACTGTCATATACCGTTATACTTGTACAGACCCATAGATTGAAGGGAGTAGATAAAAATAAATCCACAAAAAGTACCTTACACTTAAAGGGGGTAGTCCATAGTTGCGGATTTTTGGTCCCCCTCAAAATCTTTGAAATTAATATTCCACCAGGTTTGACCCATTGAGAATTTTTATTGGCTTATTGTTTATTAATATTTGTAATATCATTCAGTTGACTGGTTGATTTGCTTCAAATCAGTACATGGTATTTTGCCAGTTAGATTGGCCTATGCTTCATTATGTAGATGGAAATGCGAAAGTGTGGCTGTAAATTGGGGCCTTTTTCCGCTTGCAAGCACATGGTATACTTTGCAGTGGGAAAATGAGCTTGAAAACGGCGTGGTCGAACCTCTATTTTCTTTGCTAATTTTTGTTGATCCTTCGACTGGACACAGTGCCGGTGAGTTTCATAACAATCGATTGTCAAGTTTTTTCTGTGATGGGGAGAGAATATGACCTATTTTGAACCAAATTTAGAGGATTTTCCTGAAGTTCAGTAGGGGTTATGGGGACCCCGATTTCGGTCAGCTATACTTACATCTGTCTCGGCTTCATGGCAGGAGCCTACTCTTTCAGAAAATATATAGTTCTATGGGGTTCTCTCAAAATACGGTTGCTGTTTAGCATATAATGAACCAGCTTACTGTTTAATTTCAGATGCCTTGGCTCTTCTATAGACTGCACCCTTCATTTCTTCACATTTTCCTTGCCTAAAAGGCCTTGAAAGTATTTTATTTATGCAAAACTAATTATTCTATATTTTATTTGATTTTTTTCGAGAGAAATACCGGAAAAATGAAAGTTTTCGAAAAATCGACCCCAAAGTGGCCGAAAAATGGCTTCCGAGAAGATGACGTCACTGTGACTTCATCATGGTGGCCATCTTGGGTTTTTTCACATTTCCCGGTAGAGCGTGAATCCAAGATACTGTGTGGTAAGTTTCAGCGCTCTAGCCTTAGTGGTAGAGAAAATATATAGGAAGGCACTTTCCGACCACCCCCCCCCCCCCCAAGGCTGCGATACACCCCAAATCGCCCAGGCCAGGTAGGGTTAAGCTGTAAATGAGAGCCCTGCCATTTACTCACGAATAAATACTCTGGTTACTTACCAATTATTGTTTTCCTCCCAGTATCATATGCCGTGGTAGATTTGCTCTTCGCTTCATTCATGGAATCCTCGGTGTCGTGAAATATTGGGTCATCTTTGCTATCCCGAGTCCACCACGTCACTCTGGACAACTGAGAGTAAAGTAGTAATTCATTTTTTAAAATATTATATGTGTGAAACAGGTGTATCTAGAGGAAAAACGCTTGCGTGAGACGTTTCTGAGAGAAGGGATTTCAACAATGGATACCATTAGATCTATATTTGAAATAGGACTGCCATCATAGGAACTAGATATACCGGTATTCAATGTGTCACAGTCACCCGACAGATGTCCTATTTGAAATTATGTATTTCTTAATCCTAGACATAGATCTTTCCTCCATGAGTGGTGTATTTTAAATCACAAGAAATAATTTTTTGACGCTCTGTAAATAAGAAAATAATTATATTGGCATGGGTCAACTAGCCACAATAAGATACCGAAGAAAAGTAGATCTTCTTGGTATTGAGTTGTGCTGAATGATAAACTTGTATTGACAGTTTTGTCGTTCAGTCGGTAAACCTAACGATAATCAAAATGCCGATGCAGAATCTATTGAGACATTTATAGTTAGGATAAAGAGATATTGGGAGGTGGTATTCTCTTGTGAGCACCAAAGTTATCATATTAATGCGAGACTTTCCGGTCCCATAAGCATGATAATCGAAACACGGATTAACATCAAATTCAAAGCGAGCGTAAAATTAAAACAAATAATATTGTCTTGCACGAGACAAGCGGTCCCTTATTGCATTCATCCAATCCAAATCATTTCCGAAGCCGTTACTTTTTTCATAGTTGTAACGCTTTGATTGTGACTATCTGTTGCATGACTATTAAACTCAAAGAATATGTGTTATTCCCATACAACCTTTATTCCCGGGGTGAGCTACAAGAGTACCGCCAGAGATCATGCACACTATGATAGTATTTTGCCAACGGGGATTGCCAGTGATTCATGTAAGTGGTTATACTAAATTCACTTGCTGATGTATCGTACATGTAGTATACCAAAGATGTCCAATGGAGATACTAACGGCACAATGAAAAGGAATACTTACAAATACAGAATAAGACATTGAACATTAATACCTGGCCCAAGCCAAAATCGGCCATGTTCTATTCGGTGAACATACACAAGGAAGTGATTCAAATTCCAACACCAAAGTGATATTTTGATAACTTGAAACAGTTTAGCCTGAAGTAAATAGCAATATAAATTACTGAGCCGCTTTATCCGACTTGCTTGGGATGGTAGGTAATAAACAAATATGGTACAAGGACACCAAATCTTAAGACATTATTTTGGTCATTGAACCAAGTTTTGCAAAAAATTTCACGGCATCTGTTATATGCCGAATATTCCGATATAGTGATATCTAGGAATGGATAGTTCTCTATGTGAAAAATGTAATGGTCCCCCATGTTGTAAAATCGACACGAGAGTCCGTTCTGGTCATGTTTATCAATATATAGATAAAAATTAGATAAAAATTGGTGTTCCATTTGGACCATAGGTCATTTAACTGACTTTTTTCTCTGGAAATGGCCGTGAAAATTCATGTTATATAAGATATACTGGCCTGTGAGACAGATTTGATGATGTGGACATCATAAAGTCGCCGGTATCAGTGAAAGCTACTGAACGATATCGCTTTTAAGACATCTCGGCTAGAGGACGATATCAGCGATCTAGCGATCAAACGAGAGTGCTGAATGTATAAGGATTATATGTAGACATATTGATGCCATTTTCCTAGCAGATTGCTCCATACGAAGACCGTAAAAAGCAAGAATTTGATTTCAAGTCTTACCTCATTATCTGCTACTGGGGTGGTTACTAGACTGACTACAATAACGACGAGTGCCGTGGCTATACCGAGTATAGCGCTGAAGTGTAGGTAATTAACGGATGAAAGTACCACCGGTCGAGAGTCCACCTGGCCTGATCCACAGATAGGAGCAGGGTAAATCCAGTCCAGGGTGAATCGAGACATCCCAATAGATAATCCGGTCAACAAACCCCAAAAGGCTCCCTGTAATGTAGTGTCAAGACCTGTAACGCACCTTTGTTTATTATGCGAAAAGGAGTTTGGTCTGTTTGTCAGTTATCATGACCATCTTAACATTATAAAGATGATGACTATGAGTTTAAATAAAATAACAATTTCAATGAAATGGAAAATATTGTGACGGTTTGAGATATATTGATTTCATTCTGAACTCCTACGTTATGCCATGATGTAAGTGTATTGAAGTCGAGTAAAAGTAATGATATAGATAGATAGCGTATCTAATCTAATCCGATCAAAAAGTTGCACTCACCGATTCTGTGGCTCTTTTCCAAAACATGGCAAACAGGAGAATGACGGCACAAGGTGTACCACAATTGGCTGCTACTCTTTGGATTTTGTCCCACAGCTGACCACCAGGTGATAGCTCTAGGACAGGGAGCCACAAGATGCTTAGCGCCATTAATACAAGTACGCTCATGCGGCTAACCATTATTACTTCCTTCTCCTGGGCGCGTGGCCGGATGTTACTCCATATATCTATTGTAAATAGCGCGCTTGCGCTGTTGAAAACTGATGTTAGAGTACTCATCAAAGCTGCTAGGATTGCTGCCATCATTAACCCTTGGAGACCTATCAAAGAATGTTCATTTAATGATAATCGTGACGTACGGTGCCAAAGGGTGAATCGCAAATCAATGCAAACTCGTGTTTTCCACAGGTTGATATCATTCACCATATGTATCACCAGTTGGCCAAAGATTGACTTTGATATTGTGGTGCAGTCCAGTTTATATATCTAATGGATATTGCCGAAAATCGATAATCAAGCATTTAAATATGAATCCACACTTTATGAATTGTTAATATATTGCTTATCGATATACATGTACCTGAAGGTAGGAGGTTGATCATTAGCAGTGGATATGCAACGTTCCAGCAGCCTGCAGGGTTTCCGCAAATCTCAGTACATGATTTTGGATCGGCACAGGCAACTTGTTCTGTGCAATAGAGAATGTCTGCTATCTTTAAAATATCAGTTTCGATTAGAAGCGTTTCCGAAGTGTTGACAGTTGAAATATTTATGAAAAGAAAATCGAATTCATCTAGAATCGTATTGGTCATAGCTTCGGATTAATTTGTCGTGAATAGGAGTCATTGTTTGACTTCGTGATCCTTTTCTTCGTAAAGCGGATATTAAACTGTTCAGTTATCATTGTTAAATATCTTATAGGTTGAACAAACGATATAATACAAAAATGAACATATATTCAATATGGACGTTAAACGTATTTCGTGACATGTTGCTTATTCGAACTTATGACTCTCACTTCATGGTTGCATGAAATGTTTATGTAAGGGTTTCTTTTCTGATCGGAGAACTTTCCGTTTAGGAACACTCTACTCAGCGATAGTTCAGAAATTCGTGAACGAGAAAGCAACACGGGTCATGCTGAATACATTATGCATACCTGGATATAACGCACGGCTTATCATCCCAGGGATTATAAATAAAAATGTGGCTAATATTTTCAAAAGTCCACAAAGTAAGGCCCCAGCTTTCGCGTGCGTCACATTTTTAGCAGCCAGTCCACGTTGTACCTCCACCTATGTTGATAATCACACAAAATGATAGATAAACAGCTGACGCTGATAAGTATAGCTACATAAGGATATTATAAAATATTGCCTTTGTCAGGGTTGTTTCTGTAACTATATGCGGCATTCTTTTAGGGAACAGTCATTGGGAAAAATAACACTTTGACAAAGTTACTGTAGCGACGATATGTATAACTAGCAACATCAAGACGTAGCCAAACCAATGAGAAGGAAATCAGATTGAGAATTTCATATAAAACATTCCATGGACCTCGCGATCGTATATAGTAAGTATAACCGGAACTTCGACCATTTGAAACATATCTTGTAACATGTTGACCAGATTTTACCTACCACTACAGGTTGATGCACCAAGAAAGTAGGACAGAAAGCTACATGTATTAATCGTTTCGCTACTCAAGAGGCAGAGCGATTGGACATCTTAAGCCCCAAAAGGGCCCATGTGGTCTGCAAGAAGGACAGTTTTACTTAACAATGCGTTGCCGCTATCAGACAGGAAAGGACAGTCGTGGGGTTCAGGTAACAATGTTTGAAGGATGGCCTCAATTTCCCAGGTACGTTGCCGATTATTGAATGGATGCTTTCAAAATAATGGTCTAGATGTTTCACCAATGATTGTTTCATTGAAGAGCGCAGATATTCTTACCTGATCAAAGCACCAGTATCTCATTCCCATCAGAGTAAGACCGCTAATGGCGCCTGTCCAGGGTATATTTTCATCTGATACAGATCTGAATATATGGAAAGCATCAACCGGAGGCATACCACATGCGTACTTCTCCAAATTATTTAGTGTAATATTTGATGCAGCCTGGGCATATTTGCGTACCAGGTTTTCCCAACCGCCAATGGCATTGAGACCTGGATGAAAGATATGACAAAAACAATTATATAAGATAAAAACATTCCGGATTCGGAACAAACCAGCTTTCGAGACTGTATTTTGCGTTACCATTTTTCACCGAATGAAAGCAGTATGTGGCATTCACAGAATATATTGAATGTTTAAAATTTCACCCGCTTTCAAAGGAGGTGTTCGGTTTGGTCGTCAATTTCAAAATAGTTTGTTCGTCTTTGCTTCAAAGTAGATAATCAGATAATCTCTGACTTGTAATCCATTGTGTTGACGTTTAATTGATACAGTGTACGTCAAAATGGTTAGTGCATTGGGAAAATGTACGAACTTGGACAGATAAAAGCGTATTTGGCGAATTAGATGGATTCTGTTGATATTTGTCGGAATATACATTAATGTTCAACGGATTGAGTTATATTGTTAAGCCTTGTGTTCTGCGTCGAATGTCATAATTTGGCATAAAACCTCAGGGAATGGTTGTCACATAATTTTCATGCAATAGAGATAGATATTGTCCTCTATTTCCCAATCGCAGCCATAAATCGCATGGTGGATACAGGGTGAACGCACAAGACAGGGTGGACATCATTTGACACACAAGACAGGGTGAACACGCTTTGACGCACAAGACAAGGTGAACACCCTTTGATACACAAGACAGGAAGAGCAACCGTTGGCACAAAAAGACAGAGAAAACACTCTTTGGCGCACAGCACGATCCACTGCATCCCCTGAAAGCGACATTAAATTATATTCACTCACTCACTCACTCCACTGCATCCCAGATGTGCCTAATACGGCTAAAATCTGAGGATTTAGGATTATGGGTACTTGCTCTTCAAAACTGAACTTTGTCCCCTTTGTGCTTGTTGACAGGTCTTTTGTGGATCGTTCAACTGAGAACGCGATTTTGTAATGCCAGACCCTATGCTTCTAAGCTTCAACATTTGAACCCTCAGAGCATTTGTGTGAGCAACTGGGTCATGCTGATGCGGGAGGGGATGTTCACCCCATGAGCCTAAAAGCAACTTGAAGTTACGTTTCTAAAAGAAAGGGACAATATTCCGAATAGTGGGCTAGCAGGCCAGTAGATGAAGTTTGACGTGAAAATTCACCAAGATGACGAAGAGTCAACAAACGCAATGTGTCAAAGAATAAATTCGAAAAGATAACCATACTCACTTAATCCAGAGAGAACTTTAATTAGTGTTGATGTTTCCTGGATTTCGCATGGACATATACGTTAGACTTATAATACGGAATTCTATGACTTTCGTAATTTTTGTCCAGTTCTGTTCAACCAGGGGCTAGATGCCGTATGAACCCATGTACTGCACTATTCTCATCGTGTTCATGTGGAATGGCACAATGAAAGCGTGACTAGGATACAGCATTCTTTAGATAACGACTTTAGAACGAACATCATATGGATTAAGGATGCTGATCAGCGATACGGATTTGATATCTTAGAATATCCCGTTATCTTGCTGAAAGCAATGAAAAACTGTTGACCGCTTCTCTCTTGCATGTTTTTATATACTATGACTTTCTGTTGCTTAGTTTGGTCCTATTGCTGTTGTATGAATTAGGTCTTTGGATTATGGACGTGGATATTCTTCAATGGACGGCGGTCGAATAATGAATGACGGAGTAGACGCTTGTAATGCAGGTACATGTACGACGTTAAACCTTAATTCTCTCTCTCTCTCTCTGTAATGCCCATCAAATCTCACTGAATTTAGAAAATCTTCGAGGATCCATGATTTGTCCGATAACTATTTACAAAACCAAAACATTCTCCAGAAAAGACTTTATCTGTCAACATTGAAACTTCATTGATGCTCCAATGGCTTTGACAAGGACTGTATCTGGATCACAGTACTCTTATCCCTAGAATATCATATATCATGAATTGATCTAGGAATTTCAGTTTTACTATATAACGGTACGTCATTGTTTTTCCCGAATATATTTTTCAGTTCACGATTGGAATTGGGTGATGCTGGACAATGCTGACAATGTTTTGAACTATTTCTCGACGTGTTGTTTCTTAATAACATATTCTGAGCGACATAATCTTCTCGATCCAGGTTGTTGATCCGTCCAGACATATTTTGACTGTACTTACTTTGAATAAGTATTACGAATGCCCCCATTACAAAAACAATCATCTGGAGCGTATCAGTGTAAACGACGGCTGCCAATCCACCTGCAACACATCAACAAGGCCAGGTCAACAATTTAATCACCTATTTTATCATATTCGCCAATCCCGACTTTTACTAGACTCTCATGGTCCACGGTTTTTCTTTGAAATCCCTTGTCTTTTAAGCATAATATAACATGTACTCGCTTTTCTACTTGGTAATTCTTTTTAGTCGAGTTTCATTTATTGCCAGCAGTTAGAACAATGCCATTTTATTATATTCTATTAATCACATTTGACCTGTTGCAAGAAAATAATCTCCATAGCATGACCTTTCGCGAAAAGTATCATGGGAAAATTCAACATGATGATAGCCGTTCTTCATATTTCGAATACAACAAATTAATTATGGCATTTTCAATATCTCAGAATCGAGGTTCGTTGCTTCGTATTCCGCTTGTCTGTATACCTTTTCTTGTAGAGTTGTAAGGCTTCACCGACAAACTCTGTGATCGCTGACCATAAATTGTGCCTTCGTGCTATGGTTACTGTGTGTTTTTGCTATGTTTATTGCCTGATCAAGGCCATTTTGTCGTATAATATAATATTGCCATGGACACCAAATTGGTCTTAAACGATTAGCTATGATGCGAAACAGAGGGATTTTGATAAATCAGTCTTTGAATTAAGATAAATTAGTCCAATATCTCTCTTTAATGTACCCACTGACAACAAATTGCGATGATCCGCCTTACAGAATTTTATCGTTGAATATACCTGATGTACCATACCTTATGTGTCATAGAACCATGTTACACCATTGTACAGATATGGTACAACACGGTACTGGCAAGGTACACGATGGTAAATCAATTGCATTACCTTGGTACATCGATGGTAAATCCATGTTACAATGTCCCTGACTAAAACGGTGCCTTCATTATGATACACCATAGTACATTTTATGAGGGTAAATAGAGTAGCATTCCCAAGTATCGTTTATAATTTTGACTATACTTTATGCGAAAGTCAAGGGAAGGAAACACTTGTTTTATTTGACATTTGGATATAACGCCTAATTCCCCACCCCATCTGAGTGATGTGCATTTGGTAAATTTTCGTGTTAGGTGGCCCAGAACAATGCTAATAGTGGTCAAGGGACACCCAGGTACATCCCCTCCATACCGATTCTTTCAATAACATCACTTAATGGTGAACAATATCTTTTGAAAGATACTGGCATTTGACTCTGACTCATGAACCATGGAGTAGGTGGAATACAGCAACACTTAAAAGAGATATGTTGTGGCTTTAAGTGGTGAGCATGAGTCGACTTAGTTTGAAAGTAACTTCTCGACGTCTTCTCGAGAAGCTGTCATTCAAATCGAATATAATCGTGAAATTTCATTAATTGAAATGCCATGATCAACAGTTTAAATGGTGCCAGGAAAAAGCGATCTCACCTTCAAGTCCAGTTATTTTGAAATGATATAACGAAGGTCAGTCTCGCTTTAATTATTCATTAGTATGGTGATTATTTGACACCGAGTGCTACTACATGAATAGCAGAGCACAGACAAAGCTTATCTATGAAGATTACTGAAACGAGCGGGAAAGAGACTGGTGATTTTCTTACTAATCTCGTGCATCATTCCATCACAATCATAGCAAAATACCGTGTCTTATATCATGTCAAGTCTATCTGATCAGGCAGATCTTAACAAATTCTACATTGCAGACAGAGTAAACTTACCGACTATTGTGTAGACAGTCGTAACAACCAAAAGGGCAAACACAGATAAATAGGTATTCCAGCCCAGAACGTATCGTAGGAACAATGTCCCAGCGTAGATCTGTGACTAGAAATAGAAGATATCAGTGAACTTAGCAGCAGCTGGAACATATTAATGAGATATTTATATAAACTCACTCCTACAGTATTTTACACGAAGATTAACGTTACAATTATCAATAATCAAAATTGTTAGTAGTCTTATTACTATTGATTCAGACGATTTATTATTATCCATCCAAATAAAGGTCCTGACGCGGTTTAGGAAGGATTCAACGCTCAAAGGGGTGAGTTTTAGAATGCCAAAATGATATATGTGTATATCCAAGAAATTTGTCAATCAGCAAAAAATACATTCGATATCTTGTAAGATCAGAATGAGTTATTGAATAAATCCATCTTGAAGTAGCATAATTGTGCGAAATAGCCAGATTCGAGGTAAAAAATCTTTTCCTCCCATGTAAACATGAAGATCGGCAAGAACAGAAATAAGCTTTACCAAATTATTTGTCATGTCAATAGTTAGTTGTTGCTCTGAACAGTCTGCATGTCAAATAAAGAAACAATATCTTCTCTTTTACACCATGTACTGAGCATTAAATGGGACAATTTAATCAGAGCTCCTTATCGCTCAAATGAGTAAAAAACAACTTTGAAATACATTTAAAGTGAAGAATCATGACATCTTGCAGTTATCATTAAAACTGATGACCGTTTCTCTCTTTTAGGAAACACTCTATTTGAAATCAGTTCCAAGTGTAGAAAGGCCTTTCGATTATTGGCGGTACGGCGCATCACGTTGGGCACACCGGTTCTCGTCAGATCACCGAAGTTAAGCAGCGTTGAGCTCGGTCAATACTTGGATGGGTGACCGGGTGCTGTACTGGCTGGGCTGATCAGTGTCCATAATAGGAACTGTGGACACTCTCGTGTTCTGGCACATGTAGGCACCGTCGTGATATGACTGAAAAAATGTTGAAAACGACGTTAAATCCTACTCACTCACTCGATTATTGGCACAGTCTTTTATGGACGACAGCTGAATAATGGACGTCGGACCTGGCGCTTATAATTAGCATAGTGTTATAATATTACAATGACTTGCTGCTTATACGGATTACAGCAAAATAACTGCTAGACCTGAATATACATGGAGAATCAATTCCCTTTACAAGGGAACATTTGGATTCAAAATAAGGCGAGGGGAACTGTCTGGAATTATAGCCATGTAACCGAGGGTCGGAACCAGCTTACTGATAAGCAATGCACATGGGCTACGAGTCTTTTATATACGAGAATATTATATTTAACGCTTAACCGCTACATAGCTGAGATATTGCTGAACGCGACGTTAAAGTTCAATTCTCTCTCTTTCTTTTAACTCTTAAATATATCACAAATGACGGTGAAATATATTAGAAATTGTATCATTGGAATAATATGGAAGCTTAAACAATAACGTTCAGTATCGTGGAATTCCTCACCTGGGTTCGACTGTGAGGAGTTTGTACACTATGACCAATTAATCTACCAAATTATTGTGTATCTATATCCATCTTTCTTCTATGTAGTTTACCTACCTGTGTTTCTGATAATATAGTGACATTGCACTGTCTAGGTTTTTGAACATTGGGTTTTCTAGACTGAGAAGTAAAATGATTTCACCACACACTGGTATACATAACAAATTCTTAACTCGAGAACCACTGGACTTAAAAATACGATTTATACGTCATCGTAGATATCCTGTAAATTTTGTGTTGGACAAAAGCGCCGAACGCCATTTGGAATCTGCCAATAATAATAATACCGGTACTTAATTGCAGACTCAAGGTATGTGGATCAACGTAATGCGAATCTATGCGAATGCATTTAATAATTATAGCCTATCTTCTACTGATCATTGGTCTTTAATCTGTTCTATCATTTATCGACATTGTAGAATATGGCCACCAATTCCGTAAACAAAACAAAGCTGGTCGTATGATATGTCATCGCTAGCATGTTTATAAATAAAGGGAGATTTGACCTCGTAAACCAACGATTTTGTACAAATACACTATTTCAAGTTGATGTTATTAAGCCATAATACCCGGCGCCTGAAAATCGTTTTGAACAAATAGCAAGATATATTCAGTAACTGAAATTCTTGCATAGGTAGTACTATAGTATCTCATTTTAGCACTCCAACCGTATTCCATTCAGGTCGAATCCTCGCTAAACAGCGCCACGTTCATAGCAGGTTCTAGAGGCTGCACAATCAAGCTTCTTTCTACCCTGTTGACGAGGGCCCTTCAGGAGGTGAAAGCATTTTGGTATTGCGTGACTATTTCAAAAAGCTCTGGCGTTGAATGTATGTGGATATTAATCCACATGGGATTTCTTGACTCTCTATACTACAATCCCCCACCAGGACCTTAATGACAGTCAATAGTTCATTAAAAGTATCTGAGTTCAAGAAACCTGATCGTAGATATGTTAATGTCGGAAACCAAAACGCATTCTTTAACTCTTATGCATACAAGAGACATCATTCGTGGGATGTTTCTTTGTTTGTAGAGTTGCTTGAATTTCTCATTAAAAATATCTATGTGAAATTTGGCAACACAGTATATCAAGAGCATATAGTTATTCCAATGAGTACTAATTGTGCACCCCTCTTGGCTGACCTATATCTGTTCTCTTGTGAATATGACTATATGCAGGCGCTTTCAAAAACCGATCCATTCAAAGCCCGTTCCTTCTCATTCCCCAAACGCTATATAGACGATCTTCTCGCTGTGGATAATCGCTATATAAATGACGCTGTGAAGCTACAGATAGTCCTACAGGCACATCATATTCAGATCTATATCGCTATAAAAATGAATCGGGCATTCTCTCTCGTTGACTTTCTGACAAAGTGATGATTACAATTTCGACATCGTAAACCATCCCTTTCTGGACAGTAATATTCCAGTGGGACTTGCATATGGCGTATACATATCTAACCTATTAGCATTTGCTAGCTCCTGTGTTAAATGTGACGATTTTAATCAAGATCACAAAACATTGTTGCAGAAACTTATTAAACAGGGCTACACCACCAATCGCCTCCACTCGAATTTTCTCAAATTTGGCGATACATATCGCATGTTGATAGCAAAATACGAACGAAGCGTGCAACGTTACGTTTCGTTAGTTGTGTCTAATTCCGCTTAGCCTGGGACTAGGGGCCGTGTAAACCCATGTACTTCAAGATCTTCATGGTGCTCATATAAACAGTCATAGTGAAAGCGTGACTGAGATATATCATTCTCTAGATGACGACTTACAACGATTATTATGGATTAAGAATACTGATCAGCGATACGGTTTTGATATTTTTTTCACGGATTTTTTTTTTAACATCATGATCTCTTGCCGGCATAATTGCAAACTGTTGACCGCTTCTCTCTTGCAGAAAACTAGCCTATGTTTATGTATACTATGATTGTCTTTTTGAATTTGGTGATAATAATGTCACAGGGAATACGGAATAGGTCTGGATTATGGACGCGGATATTCTAATGGACGACGGCTGAATTATGAACGACGGACCATACGCTTGTAATTTGCTCAGTGACAGTACACTTCGATATTTTTCAGCGTCTCCAACGCTTTTCAGCAACATCTTCACTGTCGATATATGACCAAAATGTCAAATCGATGGTTCTCAGTGTAAAGAAATGATGCATAGCCACTTGCTCGGACAGCTGAAATCATATGGTGACCATCATATAGCTCAGAAGTAGATTTGGTTCTTCTTTCAGGAAAACTACCACTCAATGGAGAGATAAAATGGAACGATTATAATAATGCTGCTAATTTGAGATGATCGACAAAGTATGCTGAATGAGCATGGGCGGTGTGACATTTAGACGTGGTCTGTTTTCAAGAGTGCTTGCACATCCATCCTTAATGCTGGACCATTATTGTATAATCTAAATTCACACCTGATATCTCCATTTCTTATTCGCACAATAACCCTTACCGCTATCACGTTAGAGATATACATTCCAATAAAGACTATCGCCAGCGTAACCTGTAATCTTCGGCTTCTGAACCGTCGTCGAACATATTGTGGTACCGTGAACGCCTGTCAAAATGTTAGAAACAAATTTGTTCTTAATCGTCCCTCGAGATTGCGAAAACTGATTATTCGAATTGTTGTTGATTTATTATTTGGTTAAATACCTTAGTTGTATCGAAAATAGTAAAGGCTTCGAATCAAAGTCTTCAGTTGTATTTATATTTTTCAGAAATGGTAGTTGCCATAACGACTCAGTCTTGGGATCGCAGTTTCCATATGGTGGCCAGCATATGTGTACTATATATATTGATCGAAACAATAAATGTAATTTGTTAGCGAACACCGGAAACTGCAAGGTAGGTTTGCATTTTGATAAAGCACAACAAGGATTGTCTCAGAAATACTACATTTTTCGGTAGCCAGGATACCATTTAGGAAACTAACGAATCAACATATCACAGGCATACAACATTATACCCCTCTTCTGAAGTATCACATTATTTTTATACGTTGATATTTTGGTTCAACTCAAAAATTAAGCTAACATAAAATCAGACAAATCTGATACTATCAGTGGTTTTACTCACGCCACAAGCTGCATATACAGGATTACAGACCCATCCTAAAAATATTAATAGGTACACCGCCTGAAAAAGAGACGCTCTTGTTAACTTGCCGTTTGAAGAAACATATGATAATTAAAAGATATATTCAAAGCGTTACATCTGCCTGAGAGCATGTAATCGGCATTAGAAAGTTAAGACTATTTCTGATTACCCAATGTCACCGTTACATTAACGAATACTTCCTATCTCAGAAGTGGATCATGTACTAAAATAGCCATGCATTTGAAACGAACGTCACGATGCATTACCATACTTGCTCATTAATTACATACAGTTATAGCGGTT
>JAVTVY010033731.1:0-13753 GCA_036873755.1 Hanleya hanleyi | reverse complement strand
GTTTGTTAGCATGTATCACTTATCCTACTGTTCCAAGAAAGGACCATTATGCTCGCATTTACGATAATTTTTGCGACTTCAGTTCGAAAATAAACCAGTTATTAAAGTATTTCCTATGGGGACATGTGAAAGGGAAGACAATGGATGTATCAACTGCTGTTCATGTGAACTGCTCTCTCAATGTGACTGCCAGTGATATTGGTGTATCATCCACCCCGGGATCACTGCATATTGTTAAACGAATAATTTGAATTTTATGCAAGTGGGGTATTAGAGCTGACGGATATCCCAGTTTAAGAAAATTTGTCATAATTTTGTTTCTTTCAAAGACAAATTTCCACAAATTATTGTCAGTCGGGTTTTAGCTGATGGAAGTTAATGTACGTGTAATATCCATATAAGACTTTCGACCTACATTTGATTTATTTTCAATGAGCGCAATTAAGGAGTCCCAAATTAAAGAGCTGTGTCAAAATATTTAGAAAACGTTTTATTTAAAGTGAACGTAAAGGCTGCGACAACACACGCACTGTGTGGAAGAACTATATTAAAAGTATCATTTGGCAGCAACAAATATTTTTTGTGATTTTTTCCCTTCCAAATTTTTTTTCCAAACACGGGAATTATTGACTGATGCAGCGAGCGACTGGAGTCGGCCATATCAGTTTATTGATTAGCCTTGCGCCAATGAAAACGCTTGTACAGAGCACGTGATATTTTCCTGTGACGTAGTATCACTTTGTTTTGGCATCGCTGTAGCACGAATTGTAATTGCGGTGGTGGAGAGCTCGGCTGTTTCAAGCGTGTTTTGATTGTGTTGCGTGTCTCCAGCAAGTGTTTACTGACCTGAAACGTTCGATGAACTACTCACTACTTTCGTCGACATCGGAGCGTTTTGGTTCAAACTGGTAACCCTGTAAACCTTCATTTGTCTCTTCGTCAGAACTTGAAGTCAGGCTAGCCTCCTCGTGCGTCGCTATGTTTACATGCTTTCTGCGCTTTCTAACTCCACGAAGTAAAGAGCTCCGAGGTGATACAACGTCACTGCTCTGAGTGAGATAGCCAGCATGGCGGCAGCCGGGGAACAATAATACAACGGAGATAATTTCGTTCGTACTCGGTGCAAAAAAATCCCCAAAAATATTTGTTGCTGCTATTTCAGTATTTCAATGTAGCTCTTTCCCACAGAGTGCATGTTGCCTCAGCCTTTACGTTCACTTTAACAATGTAATGTTGAAAAGTTATATGAGCATATGAATAAAAGTTTCATACATATGGGGGACAGTCTTGCCAGCATCACTGAAAGTGTTTTTCTCTTTAAAGAAAGGTTAAAGAAAGGGGTTGAAATTGCAATGTGGAGAGGTCAATTTCGGTCACGTGACTGGCGGAGAAAATGTAAATCTTGGTTTTCAAGAAAAGACAATAATACGGAAAAAACACTCTCAGTCACGTGGATAGAACTGGGCTAACCCTGGGTCAAATGGGTCACGCACGCTTCAATGCCGGTCAGGTGACTTGAGGGTGAATCCAAGACTAGGACTTCCTCCCCCCCCCCACTTAAAACGGACTTTCCAGGGTGTACAAAATCTGGAAAATGGACTTCATATGAACCCATGGTTTTTTTTTCTTGTACGTTGAAGCGCAATTTGGGAGTGGTCTCTAAGCCATTGTTTGAATTTGGGGTCCAACTGGGCTGTGCAGGGTCCCATATTTAAGCAATGGTGCAATAGACTGAGCTTGACGAATCGAAAAGACGTCATTGTGCGCGTGCGCAGTTGAAGAGTAGTAGAGAAAAGACATTTTAGGGTGCACATATGCATATTTACTCTGCGTGGTCTAACTGGGCCTTCCAAGGCGTCGTATTGAAGCGCTCGTGGGGTAGACTACAACTGGTGTGTTTTGAACTGCAGAAATGTCATGGAGGTTCGAGTAGTAGCGAAGAGGGCATTTTTGGGGTGTGTTAGAGCTATACAGGGACAATTCCTGGTCCCGAGGGGTCGTGGATGGTCTCGTCTTGAAGTCCTTGTGACTACTCCTAACCAAACCAATTGTATTCTCTACCACATGTGTGGTGGCAAATTTCCTACCGTATATTAATCGTCATTCTCATGGCATCAGATTGCATATCCCCTATTGTTATGTTGTTTACCGACGGCTTGGAGGTTACAAACTCTGACGTTGGGAGAATGAATAGTTGTGTACGGTACTTGACCATGATGCATGACAAGTAAAATTATCTTGTCTGTTATTTACCAGTGAAAGGATGAATTTTATATAAAATTCAGTGAAAGCCCCACATTTAGTCAAGGCCTACACGAAGCTGCAAGAAGTCCGTTTGCGAGATGTTGACATAAATCTGTCAGAAGGTGCGGTTACTCACAGGCTGAAGTATGTGTATTCCGATATGAATAACATCAGATAATAAATGTGCGCACTTTATTGAAATAAAATCAGATGATCCGAGCGCAAATTTGTTTCGTATTCTATTAGTTCCACTGTCCGTCTTATTTCATTTAAGGAATTATTGGCAATGTCTTTGTACCACTGGGTCTAGACTTGGATGTGGCTCTTGTACATGCATGCATTGTCGCCTGATCCTAACATCAAGTATGAACCCTCATTTTCAGCTCTTCATATATTGTCTTTTTGCTCAAGTAATACGACCTCATCGAGTACCCTATACATATTATGTGATGTTTAATCTCACAAATTGTGCTCGAGAGTAGAAGTCCAGCATTTCACTAACCTAATACATAGAAGGATACTGGGCACCCATTTTTGATTTTCGTATACATTTTAACATAACTAAAAAATGACACCTGGAATCAAAATGATATTTCGATTGACTGTGATGGCAGAGATTGCGATATTGAAAAAGGTAGATTGGTTTAAGGTGTCATACTGTAGATAACCGGGCTAAAATATATAAGAACGAAATGAAAAAAACCCCAAACAACTCTAACGTCAGCCAACATTTGTCAACATTTGTCATTGTTTGTTAAATTTATGTCCGACTAAGCTTATTGAAAATAAGAATAAAATGTTTTTGACAATATTTTAACTTCGTTACACATTCGTATGAGGTCATAGCACAAATATATATAAGAAGGAGGGGGAAATGTCAGCAGGGGGAGATGTTCGAAGGGAGAAATGTTCTGGATTCGCCTTCGACACCAAAGGTAATTGTTGATCTCGGTGATAACCGGATATTGCCCGAGATGACCGGACATTTCAGGAGATGCCCGAAAATTGCCGAAGATTGTCTGACATTCCCGAAGCTTCAGACGAAGCGGCAACCCTTTGTTTCAAGTCTCGTTGACATGGGACTATTTTCTCTCCTTGGAGTCTCGTTCCCGGAGCCGGAAGTGACCAAATCACCACCGAAAATTGCCGCATCATCGTGGAGAAATATATCTCCCGGGGTCACCTTCGGTCACCTTGTCGAAACTATAGTGAACTTGACCTATGGAGATCAAAGGTAAAAAATGGTATACATTTATCCACCCTGATTGAAAGAAGTCAATTTCCATTTCGCAAAAATATCAGTTTGTGATAATTAAAAAAACGTGCCCCATGATTATGCCAGCACCACCAATTACAGACGCCTGGTCCGTCATTCATTATTCAGCCGTCGTCCATTAAAGAATATCCGCGCCCATAATCCAAAGCCAAAACCTTTTAGGCTTATCCTGCACGATTATTATGCCCAGATGTCATGGAAATCAAACATGTCGTTTAGAAGACCTCATCTTTCCCTCATGTCTATAGGACCATCTAGCGATGAATGAATGCCACGAAATACAATCACATGAAATTCAAATCTCTAAGGAGAGTTCAAGAAAGACACCAACCATGATACTGGTTCTGAAGGTTTTGCGTCCCCCGTACACACGGCCACATCCTGTGTCATTTGAAAGCTTATTTAATGCACTTTTTTGTTAGACCGTACATGTATGTGGTCTTGAAATATATTGCCGCAAGGTAAAAAAATCCATTCAAACGAACCAATATCGAGTCTTCTCGTCATGAGAAAAGAACGGGGGTGGATTTGCTTCAGTGTTAATAACTTATCCATTTTACACTAATGCACAGTAGTGAGGTAGCAATTTTCTCTCCATTAAACAGAGAATCGATTGATAACAGTTTTGTTAAGCTATCTTGAACCATGACGTCACTCGGGGTCCTCTCTAAATTCCCGATGAAATATTTTCTAAATAAACAATTATGGTTTCTTTACTAAGTTAGTCAATGTAATGAAATTCACATAATTGTGTCAAGTTATTGCCACCGGTACTGTGTACCATTTCATGAAAAGTACAGGCTATATAAGGTTTCTCACTACCATAGAGAATAGAATATGTGAACAGGAAGTATCTGTCAAAATTATGCATTTTCAATGTCTACTAAGCGTTTATCTAAGATTGTCAAACATCTGACTTCAGCAACACTTGATAAAAATGCTTATGAAGTTATACATATATGTTTCAATGATTTCTTTTATCTCTTGTTAATTTTAAAGCAATATCAAGGGTTATCTTGATTATCGTTGCGGGTGGAAGGTCATCTCATAATTACTATTGCAATTTACATGTTTTCCCACAGAATGTTCTTGGTAATCTACCACTTTTAATAAGATTTGTGGATACAGTGTTCTATAAATTACTCTTTACAGGTCACAGATTTTTCACCTCTTGAAAATTTCAAAACTGTTTAGGGGGTCATGTAATATTAACATTAAAATTGTCCCATCAACAGTATGTTCTTGGAAACCTCCTTGTAGGGTTTAATATCACACGGGAAAATGACCACAAACATACCCACTCTCCAGATATTTTCTGACCCTACAACAGTCTGAGTATAGGACATCACTATATGTATTCATGTACCTCAAAGCAGTTGTTTCGGATATCTTGGGGAGTATATCTTCTGTATATCCCAAGCATAACTCTCAACAAGGGTCAAGCCTACTCATCAATACAGTTAATATTAATGACATATAATCCCCAATGTTATGATCTCGCTTGTTCTGTGCTTCGCACATATGTGCTGCTATACTGTATTAATAAATAAAGCAATTTACATGTTTATTTTTACCTGTATATGGCGAGATTCTGCTGGTGGACGTTTCGTCCTCCGAGGCCCGCCCGCTGTACAGACCTTTTGGTCTTTGATATATGTTGGCATTAGTGGGAAGTTGATGCTGGGTCGACATCGGGCCTTACAGCTAGTCTTTTGTGTTAATTGCCGTCATTTACATCTGACGACGATCCAGCTCACCAATCTCCAATGTACGAGTTGTCACAGCGAAACAGCTCGCCAATTACCAGTATACGAGTTGTCAGAGCATTTCCATCATAGCTCTCTAGATTTGTATCTGATACCGCGTATGCCGGTGCTAGGGGCCATGTGGTCATATCACCCATGTTGCCACATGAACATGCACAATAAAAGCGTACCTGAGATACAACACATATCACGAATCGTTAGATTCTTGGTATGTGCTTTAAAATAGGTTTACCAGAAGACTATTCTGTGAAGTCATATGACGGAGTTAGTATGTCGGCACCTCTTCCCACTTCCCTTATGTGTGTTGTAATTTTTACGTGTATATGGCGAGATTCTGCTGGTGGACGTTTCGTCCCAGAGGCCCGCCCCCTGTACAGACATTTTGGTCTTTGATATATGTTGGCATTTGTGGGAAGTTGATGCTGGGTCGACATCGGGCCTTACCGACTAGGCTTTTGTGTTAATTGCCGTCATTTACATCTCACGACGATACAGCTCACCAATCTCCAATGTAAGAGCTGTCACAGCGAAACAGCTCACCAATTACCAGTATACGAGTTGTCAGAGCATTTCCATCAGAGCTCTCTAGATTTGTATCTAATACCGCTTATGCCGGTGCTAGGGGCCGTGTGGTCATATCATCCAAGTTGCCACATGAACAGGTACAATAAAAGCGTACCTGAGATACAACACATATCATGAATCGTTAGATTCTTGGTATGTGCTTTAGAATAGGTTTACCAGAAGACTATTCTGTGAAGTCATATGACGCAGTCAGTATGTCGGCACCTCTTCCCACTTCCCTTATATGTGTTGTAATTTTTACCTGTATATGGCGAGATTCTGCTGGTGGACGTTTCGTCCCAGAGGCCCGCCCCCTGTACAGACCTTTTGGTCTTTGATATATGTTGGCATTTGTGGGAAGTTGATGCTGGGTCGACATCGGGCCTTACAGACTAGTCTTTTGTGTTAATTGCCGTCATTTACATCTGACGACGATACAGCTCACCAATCTCCAATGTACGAGTTGTCACAGCGAAACAGCTCACCAATTACCAGTATACGAGTTGTCAGAGCATTTCCATCATAGCTCTCTAGATTTGTATCTAATACCGCTTATGCCGGTGCTAGGGGCCGTGTGGTCATATCATCCATGTTGCCACATAAACAGGTACAATAAAAGCGTACCTGAGATACAACACATATCACGAATCGTTAGATTCTTGGTATGTGCTTTAGAATAGGTTTACCAGAAGACTATTCTGTGAAGTCATATGACGCAGTCAGTATGTCGGCACCTCAACCCACGTCCCTTATATGTGTTGTAATTTTTACCTGTATATGGCGAGATTCTGCTGGTGGACGTTTCGTCCCCGAGGCCCGCCACCTGTACAGACCTATTGGTCTTTGATATATGTTGGCATTTGTGGAAAGTTGATGCTGGGTCGACATCGGGCTTTACAGACTAGTCGTTTGTGTTAAGTGCCGTCATTTACATCTGACGACGATACAGCTCACCAATCTCCAATGTACGAGTTGTCACAGCGAAACAGCTCACCAATTACCAGTATACGAGTTGTCAGAGCATTTCCATCATAGCTCTCGAGATTTGTATCTAATACCGCTTATGCCGGTGCTAGGGGCCGTGTGGTCATATCATCCATGTTGCCACATGAACAGGTACAATAAAATCGTACCTGAGATACAACACATATAACGAATCGTTAGATTCTTCGTATGTGCTTTAGAATAGGTTTACCAAAAGACTATTCTGTGAAGTCATATGACGCAGTCAGTATCTCGGCACCTCTTCCCACTTCCCTTATATGTGTTGTAATTATTACGGTTTGTTGATGGAGTCAGGACAGAATTATCGCTTCCAGTAATGTTTCTCCTGTAGCGCTGTTTAATTACAAGCGTCTGGTCCGTCATTCATAATTCAGTCGTCGTCCATTAAAGAATAACCGCGTCCATAGTCCAAAGACCTATTCCATAGTCCATATATCAGTAGTTTTAGCACCGAATTCAAAAAGACAACCATAGTATACATAAACATAAGCTAGCTTCCTGCAAGAGAGAAGCGGTCAACAGTTTTCAATGATGCCGGCAAGACATCATGATGTTTCAACAATACCAAATCCGTATCGCTAATCAGTATTCTTAATCCATATTATTCATTGTAGAGTCGTCATCTAAAGAATGATGTATCTCAGTCACACTGAGCGCTGTTTCTTCTAATGTCGTCTGTAGTTTCCAAGATCCATAAGTTTCAAGCTCTGTACAGAATTATTACTATTTTTCATCAAATGTTTCAGGACAGAATTCTCGCTTCTGGAGTTTTGTAGGTATTGAAATATATCAATCTCAATTCGAGATTTAATCTCTAATGTCTGAACTTGTAAAAGAGGGCTATATCATCACGCGCCTCCACTCAAATTTTCTCAAATTTGACGATACACATCGCATGCTGATAGCAAAATACGAGCGTAGCGTGCAAGATCTATGGCGGTACGTTTCGTAACTTGTGTCTAATTCCGGTTAACCCGAGGTTAGGGGTCGTATGAACCTATGTAGTTCAAGATCCTCGTAGTTTTCATATGAACAGGTACAATCAACTTTGCAACGTATATCATATGGATTAAGAACACTCATCAGCGATACGGATTTGATATTTTTTGGAACATCATGCTGGCATCATTGAAAACTGTTGGCCGCTTCTGACTTGAAGGAAATCAGCCTAGTTTTACGCATATTATGATTTATCCTTTTGATTTAGCGCCAATGTTATTATATGAATTAGGCCATTGGATTATGGACGCGAAAATTCTTTAATGGACGACGGTTGAATATTTAATGACGGACTAGACGCCTATATTCCACAGTTTCCAAGGTCGATAAGGTGCATGTTTTGTACAGTATTATTACTGCGTTTTTTATGAAGGGTGTCAGGAGAGAATTCTCGCTTCTGCGAGTTGTGTATGTATAGAAAAATACCAAACTAAATTCGAGATTCATCTGCTTTGTCGCATTTCATGAGTATTCAGCGCTGTCTTCCGTAGTTACCAAAGTCCGTAAGGTCCGAAATCAGTTCAATATTATTATTGCTTTATCGTGTGTCAGAACAGAATTCTCGCCTCTGTGGTTCTTTGGCATTGAAAAATGCCAATCTCAATTCGAGATTTTCTGTTTTGACACATAGCCACGTTACTGGCGTGTTTCAACCCTGAAGACGGATTCTACCTACAAGTGGCCATATGCTTACATGATCTTGTACCTCATGCTACTCATATGAACAGTCACAATCAAAGCGTGACTGAGATACATCATTCTTTAGATGACGACCTTACAACGAATATTATGGATTAAGAATACTGTTCAGCGATACGGATTTGATATTTTTGGAACATCATGATGTCTTGCCGGCATCATTGAAAACTGTTGACCGCTTCTCTCTTGCAGGAAACAAGCCTATGTTTATGTATACCATGATTGTCTTTTTGAATTTGGTGCTAATACTGTTATGTGGAATATGGAATAGGTCTTTGGATTATGGACGCGGATATTCTCTAATGGACGACGGCTGAATTATGGATGACGGACTAGACGCTTGTAATTTCGTAAAGCGATTCTGGCATGATGCGAGACATACATCATATAATTTGTTTATAGACATGTTTTTGTATTGCAGTGATCTATTTAATGCTTTCAGAAAATTAGATAAATAATTGATGTAAAAACTGACTCACGTTGAAGTCAAAGGTAATACTGAAGCTGATAAAATGGCTAAGGCAGCCCTAGATGATGAGATTTATCTTGTTGGAATCCCATACAGTGATTTCAGACCATCTATCTGTGCTTATGTGAGAAAGTTATTTGAATCTTTCTGGGATGCTTTGGATAATAAACCTCACGAGTTAAAAAAAACTGTAGGCTGTATTCATCTCAACGGTCGGAAACGTTTCGATCAAGCGATGATTAGACGATATAGAATCGGCCATACACGATGTTGTTGAAAAAAAACCCCACTCCCAAGGTGTATTCCATGCCACGAAGATCTCACGGTGAAACATATTCTTATCGACTGTATAGATTTTAAGATTATAAGAGATAAATTTTATCGAGCAGCTACTTTGGACGATCTTTTTAGTCGAGTAAAAGAAGATTGTATTTTAGATTGAGATCGGTTTGTTGTATAAATTTTAAAGTATTTTCATGTTTTAATGCATTAGTTTACTTAGTTATTAACTTAGAATTCTGTCTGATCGTCGCTATATAGCTGAAGTATTGCTGAACGCGACATTAAACCTTAATTCTCTCTCTCTCTCTCTCTCCTTCTCTCGGCACTTTTTGGCCAATTTTGTAACTTTGTGCCAGTCTGCGCTTCCCGTATGTTTTGTGGATATTTTGAAACGATCTCCCATTACAATTTTAAACTAATTTGTACGTTTGACAAAACAATATACAGCTATGACGTCAAATGACTCTGAATTACAAAATCGCGGAACTAGATTATTTTTGCTGCCTAATATCCGAGAAACCCGTCCTCCAATGCAGTAGTTAGTGTTTTTTTATCTATTATTCTATGGTGAATGACGCTCCTTATATTGAGGATTTAAAAGGTAATCGCACCAAATCTTTGCCGAAGTGTTTGACCGATGACTAAATTCGACATAAGGACAATTTTGTCTATTTTACAACCAAGTATTTCACCCACAAAAAACTGTTGACATAGTTTTCAGTGCGTTGACGCAATTTAATTGTATTTTGGAGATGGCCCCTCTGAGACGTCACAGGTCAATGACGTCATAATACTTGTTGATATTAGACGATTGATACACCTCTGCGCAACCAACTGACACCGACCATTTTGACATATACCTGGTACGAGTGAAGATATAGTCATTTTATTACGTATACCCCCATTTCAAAAGTAGAAAGATGCAATCCAGTGGTTATTGTATTTCCTATTTTTTTCAGTATATGACAATACTTTTCACCACCACATTCTGTGTCAACTGAAAGAAGAGTGCCGAAGCTTTCAAATGATATATAGTTTGTGTACGGGGTATGCATTTTATTCCCCAAAACAGAGTCTCGGCCGCTTCTCTAATAAGAACAACAAGAAAATGATCGCACATGACTGCCGTTTTAATTTAAACCGTCATATTTTAAACTGAAAATCATGCAAACCGATCCATAATAGACGTAAACTGTTAGGCTTTGATGTGAGATCAAATAATGTTAACAAATATTTGCAAAGAGCTAAGAATAATACCTTTTTTATGAACACCCAGAAAAGCGAGATTTATAGATGACCTCACATGATCGTGATGAGCATTATGCTTAATTTTCGAACGCTCTATCGCCCAGGCCAGAAATAGTGGTTTTCAAGTTCAGGAAAGAAACCTTGTCCCCAGCAATTGTCTTAATGTGGGAGATCCAATCTATAAGAAAACTCATGTTGCCAATAATGCAAAATTAGAAAAAACTACTCAAAGACATATGACCCTCCACTACTTATCTAAATGTTCATTCAGATTTATATCCATTTATTTGGCAAAGAATGGCACAAAAAAGGGTTCAATGTGTTTGAGGCCCATGCGTCTTTTGGCGATGTCTGGATCTTATTTGACCCCGAAATGACCTCAGAATTACCTTAAATTGCCAATGTTGACGTACCTTGAATCATACTGCATAAAAAAGTAATTAAAAAACAGCACAATATATATTAAATAAAAAGACACACATATACATAAAACATATACATAAAAAACATATATTACATTTTTAAAACAAACTATGGTACGATAAACAGAAAGCACTAAATGACAATGGCCAGCACATTGGCATCCATATGGCAACAGAGCACTGTTGATTCAATGTTTTCGCCTAAATATAAATTAGAACCATTATTCTGAACCATTAATTGGCAGCAGGGGTAACTTAAGGCATAATGTAACACATATATATAAGACCCCACTATCTCATTGTCCCATTATCTCCCAGCAACAAAAAACAATCATGTGCATATTTTGCTGTAGCTTCCACAACTGGCTTAAAGGCAGATACCAAAATATTTTTCATCTTTTGAGCAGAGGGGGTGGTTGTATGCAACGGTACGAAAGGCTCAATCGCACCTAACTAATATTTTCCTTTGCTCACAGAATCTTGAACAATCAAGTAAAAAGTGACATTCGTCTTCCACAACATTACAAGAGGTACACACTCGATCACATTCTGGAATGTTATGGTACCTTCCCCTTTCTATTTGCAGTTGATGGGCACCAATTCTGAATTGAAAAAGAGAGTCTCGATGCGCGTTGTTACGTATAGACATAATGGCCCCTTTTTTATATAAAAGCTTCGTTCAACATACATAATATGTAAAAATAAATTTATACTATTTAGAATTGCATAAAGTTTAACTGGTGTTCTAGTTTTTCAAATAACATGATAGCCATACCTGCGTTAAGGGTACGGAGCCCTCCTGCACACACTTTTACACATCCTCTAGAGCTTGTATTTTTACAGCCAAAAGTATGCATTATAGCTATGATAATATATATATTTCTTGAAAGCACATTTTTTAAGGATTGCAAATATCTATTTTTTTTCAATATAAATCAGTAGGTTGTAAAGATATTCGGATCAAAAATAAATAATTTTAAATTTAATTCAAATTTTTAAAATGCCATTTTAAAAAAAAGTATTCAACTTCTCATAATTTACTTCATCTACTCCTGTAGAAATTAAATCCCTGTCTCAGTGTTGTCAATTTTTGTCTAGTTCTCATTCTACTGACATTTAATTGAATATGTATTAATTTTCAAATCGAGCAACGCACAGTTTTGAGCTTTGGGGTTCAATTAAATGTCAATAAAATGATAACTAAACCAAAATTGACAAAACTGAGACAACCAGTTCCAGTTGGAGTTGTCTGCTACAGGAAATGATGACGTAAGTTACAATAAGTTGAGTACTTTTTCGAAAATAGCCATTTAAAAATGAAGGTTCATTTTTTTAATTATTTATTTTTAATTTGAAAGTCTTCACAACCTACAGATCTACAGTGCATAAATTTATTTATTTGCAATCCTTAGGAAATGCGCTTTCAGAAAATGTATACATTTCCACAGCTTTAAGGCATAGTTTTAGCTGCATAAAGACAAATTCTAGAGGGTGTGTAAAAGTTTCTGCAGGCTGGTTCAGTATCCTTAAAGCCCTACACTACAGAAACTAATTTAGCGTGAACACCCATAGGTAACAAACAACTCAATGAAAATTACGTTAGGAACAATTTTTGCTAATTGTAACCTTATTTGGCCTCAAAAGTCACTTCAACCCTCCCACCCCGAACCCTACAACACAAAATACTAATCTAACATGGGTATCCATTTGTTTCGAGTTCTCTGCTTCTCTGTTCTTGCTTTTTCTCTGTTACGGCTAGTGTCTTCCACAACAGCACCCTATGAATGAGATAGAAATGTTAACAATAAATAACAGATTATACCAGACGCAAAATTGTTATAATGTGTTCTTGATGCGAATGTAAATGTGAATAGGTCAGTGCCGTGATAGAACTCTTTAGTCATGAAAGGCACGAAACAACGTCACTGTCCATGTGACGTAGGGCCAAGTTTAGGCACAAGGTAATGCTTCAACATTGGCTAAACCGCAAAATCGGAAATTAATTATCATCGTGGCTTTCAAAATACTGAATATCTTTGAAGATGTTATTGTCTCCGCAAATAAAATACTACAGCATTACCAATGTTAAAAATATACGTTGCCTAACCTCAGCGTAACGTCACGTGGCTAATGACGTCGTTTCGCGCCTTTTGCAGATAGAGATATATTCGCACCTAGACTGCATGCATGTATAGGCCTTAGTTCATTATTAATATCCGTGTTCCATAAAACTGGTCACCGGTATGTTAAAGTAAGAAGCCATAAGGCTCTCTACAGTTCTACTTCACCTACGGATATAATTCTTGAGCTGTTGACTTAGCGGCTAATTCGGTAACACCGTATATCGACCAAGTATAGATATCGTATACAGTACCAATAGTGCACCACTTTGCCAGACATATCTGTTCTCGGACGAATACGCCTATATGTAGAAATTGTCAGATGACAACCATTTCAAAGCCCGTTCCTTGTCATTCGCCTTAGGATACACACGCCTCCTGGATGGATTTGAAGAAAACTACTGATAGTTCTGCCGAAACAATATATTTGGACATATACCTTATACAAAGAAGAAAGGGGCTCTCTCTCGAGTAGATTTTTACCAAAAGAGACAAATACGGTTTTCACGTAGTTGTCTACCACTATCTGGATAGCAATATGCTTCAATGTCATATCTGCATTGCTAGATCCTGCACAAAATGCGCATATTTCAAACAATGCCACATAACAGTTTGCATAACTTGTCAAATGTGCAAAAAGTCATACATTAGCCGTGTCT
>JAVTVY010033730.1:0-13911 GCA_036873755.1 Hanleya hanleyi | reverse complement strand
GAACTACTGCATGGATCTTTCTCAAATTTGGTACACAGGTTCCCCTTGGGGTCTAGTTGTGCAGGATGCCTTTTTCGGACCGATTCAAAAATCCAATATGGCCACAAGGTGGCCATCTTGGATTTCCCCATGAAACTTTGTTATCGTCATTTCTCAGGAAGTACCGCATGGATCTTTGTCAAATTTGGTGCACAGGTTCCCCATGGGGTCTAGTTGTGCAACAGAACTTTTTCGCTCCGATTCGGAAATCTAATATGGCCACCAAGGGGCCATCTTGAATTTTCCCATGAAACTTTATCGTGATTTCTCATGAACTACTACTGCATGGATCTTTCTCAAATTTGGTACACAGGTTCACCTTGGGGTCTAGTTGTGCAAGATACCTTTTCTCATCCGATTCGAAAATCCAATATGGTCACCAGGAGTCCGATTTGAAAATTCAGCATGCTCTCCAGGCGGCCATCCTCAATTAACTGATAGAAATTTGCCTTTGAACCCTTGTTACCAGGTATCTCTAAATATCTGTAACTACTGAATGGGTCTTCCTCATTCTGTACAGATGTTATAACCTCGTGCGTCCTAGTTGTGCATTCATCGCTGTTTAGGTCTCATTCGAAACTTCAATAGCCACCAGGTGACCATGTTTAGATATTTTTTTCTATGATTGGAGATTAATACATATATAATAGACTAGCTGGCAATATGCCTTAACACCCTCTTAAGAATCACTTTTTGGTCATAATTTTAACTTGTAATTATATTCAAAAGCTCTTTTAATTACATTGCATGAAAGGTAACTAGTTTTCAGAAGTTCCTACAGAGGAGGCTGTTACAAAAGGGGGTGAGATGGAGTGAGGTGCAATCCCAGTAAAATTGCAGCAGGCATCCCGACGTCCAGAACAGTGTTCCTGACGTCCCAACAGGCAAAAATCCTGAATTCCCAGACGTTTTTTGTTTCTTTGCCAAATCCCGACAGTAAAATTGTGACCAATCCAAGTCCCGAGAAACCCCCTTGCCGTCATTCGTTGCAGGCAATGGTTAAGATGATGCATGTAGACTGTAGATGATTGTCACTGGTTTGGGAATATTAATATGTTGTTTCTTACTTTTTTGTCGCAAATTTGTTTACAATAGGACATGATAGCAAGAGTTACCAAAGTGAACACAACCGACAGATTATAAACTTACAATCCTTTTGCTGAGCAGAGAAAGTGTTTCGAATCAGACTTGTTTCATTTTGTCCGTAGAGAAGCTTGCCCCATGCATGTATAGTACAGACTGTCACTGGTTCGGAAATATTAATATGTTGTTTTTTATTTATTTCTTCTTATCTGAAAATATATCATTAGCAATATAAACTCAGCAAGAGTTACCATAGTGAACACAGTGCGATTGACAGATTGTAAGCTTACTATCTGTCTCAGATAATATATCCGAGACGTTTTCAACGATATTGGAGGGTATTGAAACTTCACACAGGAGATAAACTGAAAAGTAACAATTTTATTCCAAAGTATCAAGAAAATCCTTCCACTACTTCTCAACAAATCGCGAAAACAAGAATTAGATGGTAGATTTGTAGGTTATTTTTTTGGTGTCATGACGTCAAGACTGCATGTAATAACAGTGACACATCAACGTCATCGTAGCTCCAAAATAACAGGGTAGGTATTGGTGATTTTCCTCAATTCTCAACAGATTTTAATGAAATATGGAGGAAAAATTAGTATTTTTCAGTTGATATACTGTGTGAAGTTTCAATGGTATACGATGAATTGTCTCCGAAATATCGCCGAAAACGTCTCGGAATATATTATCTGGGACAGACAGTAGACCTTTTTACTGAGCAGAGAACGTGGTCCAAATCGAAATGAGGTCTCATCTAACGACAGCTTTGATTGGCTGACTTAGAGTATTATTATTATGGGATAGACATTTTATGCCGTATCGGCAGCCATTTTCCAAAGTAAGTTGTTGATGGTTGCAACAGTGTTCAAAACCTTACCGCTATATATACGGACCTGACCAGACCGGTACTCCCTGGGACGGTGCTGGTGGGACTCCTATACATAATACGAGGGATAATGAGGGCTCATGTCATCACACAGTTTGATATCTGACCCGCGGGGCCGATTTGTCGGGGCCAGATGAGATAATAGCGGAACGTAAGCTTGGATATTTTTCGGGAATGACCCTGGAAGTTCCGTAGCTCCGCCTCTCGATCATGAGCTTTGAAGAAGCCCCGGGGAGACAACTCATTTACTGTTACGGACAAGGCTGGTGTTTTGGCAGTGATTAACTATTGATTTTTACGGACACTTGGGGAAAAAATTATCGTTTGCATCATCATTTATACACTGGAATTTCATAACATGAATGTTTGAATACGGATGTTCTCAATATTTGACTGAAATAATTATGCTGAAGTGTCAATTATATAAACACTCGCAAAATGATGTATTTATTTCGTCTTCACTTTCTCAAAGTATATTTTAAAACAAATATCGTGACGGAAAACATAAACATATAAAATATATACTTTTTATTTAACAAAATGTATTGTTTAATTACAACATTGAATTGAATAATAATTTAATTTTTTGGGGGTAATGTTTATTTGCCAATATATTATATAGCGCTTTCTATCCGTCAGATTGGGTATTAGACTGCCACTATCTCCCTAAAAAAACTGACTCTTGTTCCCGGGGGTCTATTCATAACCTGCCCCCAATGGTTTATTTTAATTGATTCAACAAATCTGTCTTTTACGTGTCTGTCAATCATATAGTAGATGTCCATTCAAGGGTGTAATAATACATCGGTAATATTTCAAAAATATTGAATTATATTTCATGTCAGTAACATTATATGATATGAGCTGTCTGTCCAGTGCCGAGCGTTTACCGTAATTTCCCATCTCCCATAGACTCCATAGTGTATTACTGACGCGGTCTGTGCAGGGCCGTTAGTATCAAGAAACCTTACTTAGCCAAAGACTTCCGGCCCCTGGAGGTCCGGTCTGCCGAGTTCCTTAATCAGTTTCTGTATGAAATCCTTGTATTATCCTTCCACAATATTCAGTGAAATTCAGTTGAACACGACACAAATGTTGGCATATATATATTTTTTAAAATATTTTTTAAGCGAACACAAAACTAATATATACATATTTTTTTCATATCATTATATGATATGAGCTGTCTGTCCAGTGCCGAGTGTTTACCATAATTTCGCATCTCCCATAGTGTATTACTGACCCGGTCTGTGCAGGGGCCGTTAGTATCAAGAAACCTTACTTAGCCAAAGACTTCCGGCCCCTGGAGGTCCGGTCTGCCGAGTTCCTTAATCAGTTTCTGTATGAAATCCTTGTATTATCCTTCCACAATATTCAGTGAAATTCAGTTGAACACGAAACAAATGTTGGCATATATATATTTTTTTAAATATTTTTTAAGCGAACACAAAACTAATATATAAATAGTTTTTTATATCATTATATGATATGAGCTGTCTGTCCAGTGCCGAGTGTTTACCGTAATTTCGCATCTCCCATAGACTCCGTAGTGTATTACTGACGCGGTCTGTGCAGGGCCGTTAGTATCAAGAAACCTTACTTAGCCAAAGACTTCCGGTCTGCCGAGTTCCTTAATCTGTTTCTGTATGAAATCCTTGTATTATCCTTCCACAATATTCAGTGAAATTCAGTTGAACACGAAACAAATGTTGGCGTGTATATATTTTTTAAAATATTTTTTAAGCAAACAAAAAACTAATATATACATATTTTTCATATTTTTTTTTCTCTCCAAATTTCAGATGGGATATTCCATTCAAGGGTGTAATAATGCATCGATAATATTTCTAAAATATTGAATTATATTTCATGTCAGTAACATTATATGATATGAGCTGTCTGTCCAGTGCCGAGTGTTTACCGTAATTTCGCATCTCCCATAGACTCCGTAGTGTATTACTGACGCGGTCTGTGCAGGGCCGTTAGTATCAAGAAACCTTACTTAGCCAAAGACTTCCGGCCCCTGGAGGTCCGGTCTGCCGAGTTCCTTAATCTGTTTCTGTATGAAATCCTTGTATTATCCTTCCACAATATTCAGTGAAATTCAGTTGAACACGAAACAAATGTTGGCATATATATATTTTTTAAAATATTCTTTAAGCGAACACAAAACTAATATATACATATTTTTTTTTTCTCTCCAAATTTCAGATGGGATATTCCATTCAAGGGTGTAATAATACATCGATAATATTTCTAAAATATTGAATTATATTTCATGTCAGTAACTTTATCTCATATGAGCTGTCTGTCCAGTGCCGAGTGTTTACCGTAATTTCGCATCTCCCATAGACTCCGTAGTGTATTACTGACGCGGTCTGTGCAGGGCCGTTAGTATCAAGAAACCTTACTTAGCCAAAGACTTCCGGCCCCTGGAGGTCCGGTCTGCCGAGTTCCTTAATCAGTTTCTGTATGAAGTCCTTGTATTATCCTTCCACAATATTCAGTGAAATTCAGTTGAACACGAAACAAATGTTGGCATATATATATTTTTTTAAATATTTTTTAAGCGAACACAAAACTAATATATACATATTTTTTTATATCATTATATGATATGAGCTGTCTGTCCATTGCCGAGTGTTTACCGTAATTTCGCATCTCCCATAGACTCCGTAGTGTATTACTGACGCGGTCTGTGCAGGGCCGTTAGTATCAAGAAACCTTACTTAGCCAAAGACTTCCGGCCCCTGGAGGTCCGGTCTGCCGAGTTCCTTAATCAGTTTCTGTAAGAAATCCTTGTATTATCCTTCCACAATATTCAGTGAAATTCAGTTGAACACGAAACAAATGTTGGCATATATATATTTTTAAAAATATTTTTTAAGCGAACACAAAACTAATATATACATATTTTTTCATATCATTATATGATATGAGCTGTCTGTCCAGTGCCGAGTGTTTACCATAATTTCGCATCTCCTTTCTGTATGAAATCCTTGTATGTCCTTCCACAATATTCAGTGAAATTCAGTTCAACACAAAACAAATGTGGGCATTTTTTAAATATTTTTTAAGCGAACACAAAACAATTATATAAATATTGTTTTCTCCGAATTTCAGATGACAATATATACATCGAAAATATTTCTGAAATATCGAACCATATTTCACGTCAGTAACTTGATTAAAATCATTCATTCAATAGGCTGTATGTTAAGAAATGCATGATAACACAATTTCGCTATTCTCCCAGGATAATTTCTTCACTAACATTACAGGTTTATATTTACGTGCATTATTCATTATACTTTTACATATATTTTGAGAATAGGATATCCCTCGTCTCGTCAAATGTAACAGTGTTCATGAACACAGACTGTCTGTCTAAACATCTACTAAATGATTGACAGACACGTAAAAGACAGATTTGCTGAATCAATTAAAATAAACCATTGGGGGCAGGTTATGAATAGACCCCCAGGAACAAGAGTCAGTTAAGATAGTGGCAGTCTAATACCCAATCTGACGGATAGAAAGCGCTATATAATATATTGGCAAATAAACATTACCCCCAAAAAATTAAATTATTATTCAATTCAATGTTGTAATTAAACAATACATTTTGTTAAATAAAAAGTATATATTAATATGTTTATGTTTTCCGTCACGATATTTGTTTTAAAATATACTTTGAGAAAGTGAAGACGAAAAAAATACATCATTTTGCGAGTGTTTATATAATTGACACTTCAGCATAATTATTTCAGTCAAATATTGAGAACATCCGTATTCAAACATTCATGTTATGAAATTCCAATGTATAAATGATGATGCAAACGATAATTTTTTCCCCAAGTGTCCGTAAAAATCAATAGTTAATCACTGCCAAAACACAAGCCTTGTCCGTAACAGTACATGAGTTGTCTCCCCGGGGCTTCTTCAAGCTCATGATCGAGAGGCGGAGCTACGGAACTTCCAGGGTCATTTCCGAAAAATATCCAAGCTTACGTTCCGCTATTATCTCATCTGGCCCCGACAAATCGGCCCCGCGGGTCAGATATCAAACTGTGTGATGACATGAGCCCTCATTATCCCTCGTATTATGTATAGGAGTCCCACCAGCACCGTCCCAGGGAGTACCGGTCTGGTCAGGTCCGTATATATAGCGGTAAGGTTTTGAACACTGTTGGAGCCCCAAGCGTTTTAGCGGACAACACTGAATTACATAACGAATAATTTCACTGTTAACAATGACGAAACACGGAAGTACGGTATCGTAGTTTGGAATATTGATTTTTGTTTTGGAACGATGGCATTTTTTATCATTGGATCAATGCGATGTTCGATGCATGACCCGCCCTCGCGGTGTTCCGCGACCTGTGCCAAGGTAATTCCTCTAATGAAACGATCACCGGAAGTGATATTTGAGGTGATAAAACGGTGGGGTGTTCGATGCAGGCCCGTAGGCTGGGGGGGTTCGGGGGGTGCGTACGCACCCCCCCGCAGAGCAGACCGAGTTCCGCTGCCGGGGGAAAAAAAAATCAGAGTGCACGGAAGGACCTTCATGCGGGCATCCAATGGGCCAGGAGCGATTGACCTCCCTGGCATTGCTACACATTCAGTTGGAGAGGGAGGGCCCCCTCCCCCCCCCCAGTTTCAACAAAAGCTGGGTGACTTTTTCATGATTTTGGTCCTAATGTGACCAGATAAACAGGCCGGTTTTTTCCCCCGCGGCGCTTCGCGCCGCCCTGTAGGCCAGGTTTTCACAGAGCGGTGACTTTGCACTGGAGGGGCACGTTGCTGTTTGGGTTAAATGCTCTGATTTGCTCATTCTTCTGTTCCGTTCACAATGACCAATAACTGTTTTAGATGTTAATTTACATAGAAATTGCATTCGCTTTATTGGACGATTATCTGCTTATCAAATTTAGAAATCAAAATGCGTTCATATTATTCCTTTTTTTGTGTTGACATCTAGGCCTATATCTCTTCAAACACGTCAGCGCTCTCCAATCCTCTGCTGAAATGTTAGTTTCTTCGAGATCACTGCGTATAGTTCGAATTTTGGAAAGGAAAATATACTTCTTTTACATCCAAAAGTTATCAACTCAATTTTTCTTCTAAATGACGAGAAAAAATCACAAAAACAATTTCAAAATGCAGTTGATTATATAGTGATGATACGTCGTTTTGTATGCCGGAAATCGGCCAGAATGCGTCGACAGCCATCTAGGAGCGCGGAGCTTCCGGGGCCTAGGCGGCCCCTGGACCCTCGCCTAACGTGCTATGATAGTCGAGCCCCCTCCACTTTTTGGGAGCTTCCGCCGGCGCTGTACATTGTTATTCTTAACGTGATCAAGTCTTTGCTGGTTGACATATTTTCTTTATGACAGATAGCGGCGGAATATACAGTAATAAACATGGACCAGTTCCTTAATAATAGGATGGCTCAATCGGAGGAATTGTTGGCGTGATTTTTCCATCTCTTTACCATATCATAACAAGTGTGAACTGAAATGGCACAAATATATCGGCAGGCCGGTGTGGAGGCTAACAATATCCCATATTAAGAGTGCAAGGACACTCTTCTCCAGATATCTCCAGAGGTAGGACACTCTTCACTCAATAAAAAGATAGGAAACGGGACACTTATCCCCACTCTTAGCCACCACACCAGAGTGAGGAGTTAATGATAATAATCTTGATCAAAGGGGGTTTCCCATGGTTGAATATTAACCATCTCCCAGTCAACAAGATTATCATTCACACAACGAGTCGATTATAGTCATATACTGAATTTATCAGTCGGAAAAAAATGCAGTTGGCGGATGTCGAAAATATGCTGTCAAAATGCGCCAGAACGCGCCATATGGCATCTACTTTTTCAAAAAAAATCCGGGGGGGCATGCCCCCGGACCCCCCTAGCCGGGCTTCGCGCCTGCGGCGCTCGCATTAGGAGTTCCGCAATATTCTCTACCGAACCCCCCCGTTGCCAAACCAACCTACGGGCTTGCGATGTATTGCAAATCGGGTAAACCGAAAGTCGTGAAGTATGAGAATGAACCAACAAGGGTCCAGTTTCCACCGCCGGAATTGTTTCAAATTCACGCAGACGATTTTATTACAAAAAACTTTTTTTCAGATCCAGTTTGTGCTGTTTGTGAAATAAACTAAACAATTGAGAACACTGAAATTCTGTCTGTGGCGATAGAGGAGTGGAAAATTTATTTCTCACTGCCAGCTCATGATGCTTGAACGTTGTTGTTGTTGTCATCTATATACGATCCTTTTTCGTGATCATTTTGGTCACTATGTCCTTAGTTCACTATGAAACAACACAGCACATATGCTTGAACTGTTGTTGTTGTTGCTTGAACTGGCAACAGTCGGGAACCTTCTTTTACTAATTTCTCTGACATGGACAAGATTCCCGATCAAGTTGATTGGCTATTTTTAGCTTATTGTGTGTCCCCACTAATATAATAAAAATGTTTTTTTTTTTACCCCTCGGCCATTTTGGCCTCGGGGTATTGTTGTCGCCATGTACGTCCGTCCGTCTGTCCATACATCCGTTCGTTGTTCTGTCCGTTACCGCATTTTAGGCAAAACCACCACTTGAGACACAACCTCCAAATTTTCAACACTTATTTATCTAGTGCTGAGACAGATGCTTATCGAAAGCCGCTTCCCTCGGCCCATATTTTACAGAGTTATGTCCCTTTACAGATATATTAATTTCTATTTCTGTCCTATATATCGGGAATCGATCACCCACGATGTTTGGAGAACAATACGATCAGAAGTTGTAATAATTCAATCACCCCCGATTTTAGTAGATCCTATTTGTCAAACAAATTTCATCACATATCATATGCAATGCTGATGCGCACGTGTTGACCAGGGATTCAAACTTATCGAGTTTCACTACTGAAACGATGGTATGAATAACTAAAAAAAATGAAACTGATCGTAAAAAACATGAGATTGATCTAATCAAAACCCCTCGGCTTTCCCCAAGTGATTGAGACCCATGTGTAGTGTGAATTGGGGAAGAGATAGTTCTATGTGGGATGATCAAGATATACTGGTACTTAGTTACATTCAGGCATATAGGACAGAAATAGAAAAATTATATATCTGTAAAGGGGCGTAACTCTGTAAAATATGGATCGAGGGAGCCACTTTCGATAGGCGTCTGACTTAGCACTCTGTAAAATAAGTACCGAGACAAATACGCTGTACCGAACACAGATCTACAGATATAGCTTGTACATTCAGCTACAGATAACAAAATCGGAGATTATTACATCCAAAAGGGGCATAACTCCATAAGCCGAGGCGAGTAATCCTTTGTTGGCTTGTAGAATACAGCAATATAAATAAGTTTCCAAAATAGAGTAGCTATACCAAACACAGTTCTGCAGATATAGTTGGTTACATTCAGGCATATAGGACGGAAATAAAAATTAATATATCTGTAAAGGGGCATAACTCTGTAAAATAGGAGCCGAGGAGAGCCACTTTCGATAGGCGTCTGACTTAGCACTCTGTGAAATAAGAACCGAGACGAATAAGCTGTAATACTTTATTTGTAATTGTATCATATATACTTGCGAAGATATCGCATTTTTGGTGTGCGCCGGCTAATTTGGACGCCATCTTGGATTTCATACCCTTAGAATGTTCAGAAAAAATGCCACCCTAATTTTTTTTAAAGCTTATGATACCTTCTTTCAAAATCAAGTGAGTTTTTGCTTTTACCAAACAAAATACACGAAATTACAAATGAGCCTACACTAAATACACATCAGAGTTTCTCCCATATTACACGTGCGACGCCGCAGAACAAACCAGTGTTTTCCACACACTACACGTACAACGCCACAACACAAAC
Organism: Hanleya hanleyi; assembly: GCA_036873755.1. Lineage (NCBI taxonomy): Eukaryota > Metazoa > Mollusca > Polyplacophora > Lepidopleurida > Hanleyidae > Hanleya > Hanleya hanleyi. The sequence goes on along the minus strand of JAVTVY010033730.1, from coordinate 4,000 downwards.
CAGTGCTCAACACACCGGAGTTCTCCACACACTACACGTACAACGCCACAACGTAAGCCAGTGTTCAACACACACCAGGGTTCTTTACACACTACACATACAATGCCACAACATAAACCAGTGTTCGACCGCCCCCATCAGATTCTTCCACCATTTCATCCCCTCTCAATCCATCCCTATTTCCCTTGCTGAATACTATAAGTGTTCCAGAATATTTTTAAAAAAAATTCTCTCTTCTGAGAATCAAGGAAAACAAGAACATCCACCACCATCTTCTTACTAAAAACATCAACATCAATTCAAACATAATCACACAAAAATGAAACACAAAAACATTCAACCTTGACAATACAAACCAGACAACTTGGACCCAAGACAAGGCTTCACAAATGGCAATTCATACAACACCACAAACTATTGGGGACGATGTCGTAACGGTTCATCAATCACGGACTGGAGTGGGAATAAAACTTGTGGCGCACAACCTGGTTCTCCCGGGAAGCCGGCGGTCAGAATTTCTGGCAGCCAGGATGGTAAACCGAGGATGCCCACCACATATGGAATCCACCCCACAACGCCAGCCACCCTGTGGATCACATAGCAATACACATGTTGCAACAACTGGACTGATGGCCAAGAATGTCACGGGGACCAGCGTCCGTTCTCATATCTCTTAGCAATATACCAAGGGTGGACATCTACCATATCAAAAATGTCCTATCTCAGTTAAAAGACAAGAGCCGGACACTCGTAGCCACCGGACACCCCGAAAACCGCAGATTGATGAACACTTGGAAATATACAGGGAATAATCCCGAACATCCCCGAGAGCCAGGCTGCAACAATTGCTGCCGTCGCCGGAACGTGTCGGCCCGGGGGAGGTAGGCCTGGACTATAAGGGCCACGAAACCTTCTAAGAAGAGCCAGTGTCCGGCGGAACCTCTAAAGGACATCCCGCCACCGGCAATCCAACGCGACCCTATTGTCTAGTTGACCCAATCGGCACTCATGAACATCCGCCCCTCCACCCAATTGACCCAACTGTTGATCCTATTCAACCATTTACTGACCTTGGGCGTATAATTCACTATCCAATTGGTCCAAACTTCCAAGAAGTCTAAACCTGTTACCTATCCCTTCTAGCCTATAGCTCGGCTATAAGCCTGACACTAAGCTAAATCGCCTACATAGAATCTTTAAGGCTAACCAATCTGCTCTAATCCTTCAAGGCTACCACACATATATCTCGACTACTTCTCACCCCCTTCATTTTTTTGCAGTGCTTCCTCTATGATCATTAACACATCAACGGCCCCAAATCTGCCATGTCAACCAACGTGGAATGATATATATGGTATATGCAGACAAATCAAAAAGAAATAAGGAATACTCAATCACAATCCAATCAAACACACCCAAAGACCCTCAGCAATTCTCCAATCCAGAAACTCACTGAAACAAATGAAAGTCAGTCCAAAGTGACACACGGTTGCTGCACACAATTCAAAAGAAATAAAGAACACCAATTACAATCTAATCAAACAATTTCAAAAACTCTCAGCGACCCTTCACCTCAGAAACTCACCGAAACAAACGAAAAACAATCCACACATCCTGTCCCCTACAAAACACCAAACCTGATACAAACAATAGTGTCAACTCCTCACGCTCAGCGATGCTCCACTTCAGAAAATCACCAAAACAAAAAAAAAACAGTTCACAACAGTGTGTCCAAACTTGACACCAAAAATAACCCACAGTGTCAACTTCTCAGACCCAGAAAATGAAAAATATTTAAACATGTGCATTGCTCAAGTTCAAAATAATGAAACACATTCATGAACCAAATGCACACGTGTTACCGCAGTCAACACGCTCCAGTGTGCTTATTCAGCTACATCCATTAGCGAAAAAGAAAAAGAACAAGGCCCATATCCAGAACAAATGCAACACGTGCTACCACACAGTCAATGCGTTGCAACTTCTCTGTTAATCTTGCACCATTTCAATTTACAATTAATTATGTATAGAGCACTAAAGAAACCCAAGGTGGACCTTGGGGGGAAAAAATCAATTATCAATTGTGCCCGAAAACCAAAGCAGGCCACCGGTGTTCAAAATAAATAAACCTTCAATCAACACTGTCTCCCGTGCCTGGAGAAATGCAACACAGAATACAAACTGGATTGTTAATTATGTATTCTTTGTGATAAATACATGTCTTCAAATGATACTTGGTTTGTAATTACAAAATGCTGTTGGCTCGGTAATGTCTGCAGAGGTATACTAGTAGCCTACAATTCTGGGTGTGCGGCGCCATTTTCAAATTTGGCAGGTAGATCATGCATATAGCTTAAATTTGATGATTCCATTAGTTTCCTTGTCTCAAAAAACTTATATTTAGATACTTTATTTGTAATTGTATCATATATACTTGCGAAGATATCGCATTTTTGGTGTGCGCCGGCTAATTTGGACGCCATCTTGGATTTCATACCCTTAGAATGTTCAGAAAAAATGCCACCCTAATTTTTTTTAAAGCTTATGATACCTTCTTTCAAAATCAAGTGAGTTTTTGCTTTTACCAAACAAAATACACGAAATTACAAATGAGCCTACACTAAATACACATCAGAGTTTCTCCCATATTACACGTGCGACGCCGCAGAACAAACCAGTGTTTTCCACACACTACACGTACAACGCCACAACACAAACCAGTGCTCAACACACCGGAGTTCTCCACACACTACACGTACAACGCCACAACGTAAGCCAGTGTTCAACACACACCAGGGTTCTTTACACACTACACATACAATGCCACAACATAAACCAGTGTTCGACCGCCCCCATCAGATTCTTCCACCATTTCATCCCCTCTCAATCCATCCCTATTTCCCTTGCTGAATACTATAAGTGTTCCAGAATATTTTTAAAAAAAATTCTCTCTTCTGAGAATCAAGGAAAACAAGAACATCCACCACCATCTTACTAAAAACATCAACATCAATTCAAACATAATCACACAAAAATGAAACACAAAAACATTCAACCTTGACAATACAAACCAGACAACTTGGACCCAAGACAAGGCTTCACAAATGGCAATTCATACAACACCACAAACTATTGGGGACGATGTCGTAACGGTTCATCAATCACGGACTGGAGTGGGAATAAAACTTGTGGCGCACAACCTGGTTCTCCCGGGAAGCCGGCGGTCAGAATTTCTGGCAGCCAGGATGGTAAACCGAGGATGCCCACCACATATGGAATCCACCCCACAACGCCAGCCACCCTGTGGATCACATAGCAATACACATGTTGCAACAACTGGACTGATGGCCAAGAATGTCACGGGGACCAGCGTCCGTTCTCATATCTCTTAGCAATATACCAAGGGTGGACATCTACCATATCAAAAATGTCCTATCTCAGTTAAAAGACAAGAGCCGGACACTCGTAGCCACCGGACACCCCGAAAACCGCAGATTGATGAACACTTGGAAATATACAGGGAATAATCCCGAACATCCCCGAGAGCCAGGCTGCAACAATTGCTGCCGTCGCCGGAACGTGTCGGCCCGGGGGAGGTAGGCCTGGACTATAAGGGCCACGAAACCTTCTAAGAAGAGCCAGTGTCCGGCGGAACCTCTAAAGGACATCCCGCCACCGGCAATCCAACGCGACCCTATTGTCTAGTTGACCCAATCGGCACTCATGAACATCCGCCCCTCCACCCAATTGACCCAACTGTTGATCCTATTCAACCATTTACTGACCTTGGGCGTATAATTCACTATCCAATTGGTCCAGACTTCCAAGAAGTCTAAACCTGTTACCTATCCCTTCTAGCCTATAGCTCGGCTATAAGCCTGACACTAAGCTAAATCGCCTACATAGAATCTTTAAGGCTAACCAATCTGCTCTAATCCTTCAAGGCTACCACACATATATCTCGACTACTTCTCACCCCCTTCATTTTTTTGCAGTGCTT